>JAGSMR010000129.1:427500-490860 GCA_029286605.1 Sericinus montela
TTTTTTGATTTATATATTCTTACATTTGTACAATCATGGATAGACAGAGTTCCAGGCAATTCAGCTTTTTGATCCTTCTTTCCAACAAACGTAATTGGAAAACGTGACAGTTGATGAGCGTCTCGTCGCCTTATTGTATAACCTCACGGTATTCTTATAAAGATACAAATACAAACATTTCAATACAAAAAAATCATACTCATCGCACAAATGTTTGGCCCTACAGAGACAAGAGCCCGCAATCCTTAGTTTCGAAGGCAGGGTCACTAATATCTAAGCTATGGGGTAGTCTATTTTGTTCAAAACGATTTAATTTTATGGACCTGTAATTAAATGTATGTATGTAATAAAAAGAATGTAATTCGGGGTAATAACTAGAACATGCATTTATTTCAAGATGTTGTTGGGTGGTCGGAATTTCGAGTCGAGAGACCCGAGTTCGATCCCCAAGTGATAGGCTCGTACCAATGGGTTTTTCAAAAACTTATGTACGAACTATATCGTTGGCTTGGACATAACGGCGGCGACGGGCTCACCACCTGTCACGTTGTCCCGAAAATATCTTCGGTGGAAGGTGGGTCAAAGGGACTTAATTGTCTAGACTAGACCTCTGTCTACCTCTGTATTGGAAATTGCGTGAAGATATTTATTTATTTATTTATTTATGCATTTATTTATACACATCAATAATTGTATTTTTATAAGCTTACTCAAAATGACTATTATGACCTCATTGAGTGTGTGTTCGTCACATTTACATACATACATAGAGGACATGAGCTATTTTGGGCCCAGCTCGTGCTCTCAAGTACATTAATGTAATATTTATGTAAAAACATTTTAATTTTTACATACTTATTATAAAATATAAGGGTATTTTAATGGTTGGATAATTAAAATTATAAATAAAAAGAAATTAGCATGACTAAGCTACATTGGTAATATTGAAGGAGTTGTCATAGGTTGCCATATATATTTATATTTTAAACAATTCACATTCAATCTTATTTTAAAAAAATATTATATTGCACAAAATTTGCAAAATATATATTAAAATATTTAATTAATGGATTTTAAAATTAATATTAAATGTTGTATCTAATCAAAAATCTATTAAATACATTACATAAATCATACACACATAAATAATTATTGATCTTAAGTAAAAAAAACATGTTTAATATTTATTGACGTTTTACATTTGATCAGTCATTTTCGCAATCGTGCACATTGTAGATATTATTGTTTCCATGTGATATATTTGCTTATTATATTTTGTTGTGCATAATGGAACGACTAAATGAAGGACTAAGGAGGAATATAAGTAATAAAAGCGGAGGATGATGTTAAAGGTTCAGTGTATTGAAAAAATAAAATAGGATAAGAATTTTGGGTTATATCATATGCGTCATGTGATATAACCTAAAGTTTCATATTATTTTTTAAATATCTCTAGCCCTATGAAAAATTGTCCCATGTCCTTTAACCTTAAACTCCACTGAAGACATGGGTTTTTCCATCAAGGAGTATTCCAAAATCGCTACGCTATTTTCCATATTTATATTCCACGCAGACACCCCACAGCATTATTAAATTTTTATTCTGGAAAGGCTTATTTCTGGACTGTTCTCCGTAGCTTCGACTGAGTAGAGACTCGTAAAAGGGAACGATTTTTTCGCGACTAAAAATTATTCTTTTTCCTTTCCTAGGGTTGAAACAATAAGTTATGAATTTAAATATTATTAAAACCATTTCAGCGGTTTAAGATATAAAAGCATTATGGACTTTTTTACATATGTTTCATTATAAATGTACTTAAGTACATTAAACATATGTAAAGAAATAGCAATTTGTCCCCAATTTATTTAAACGAAAACAACATTAAGCGTTTGACTGCAACTGGCTTTGGATTAAGAGCAGGAATAGACGTAATTACACGTCCATTAATCACTAGCTCTGCAGACCGCAGTATAGGTAACTTTGCTCGAGTAAGTAAAAGGATTATGCGGTGACTTAAAAAAATTAAGAGATACTTTATTTTCTGACTCTCAGCGATATAAACTAACACAGATCAGATATTACGCCACCTATGATTTTCATGACGTCATTGTCATTATGAGGGGTTTAAAGTTTAAAAAGGCGAAAAAGCTACCGACAGATGGCCTGAAAACGATCGAAAATGCTAGTACTATATACAAAACTCTATATTGTACTAGCAGCAAACTTTTTTAATGTATTTTAAGAATAGATAGGTATTACCGTAAATTTTATAAATCAAAGTAAAACTATTTATTGCATTCATAAAATACAGTACAATATCAAATAACCCATATTTATAATCAAAATAAATAAATAATTATTTAAATAAAAACCGTATACTTAAACGTAAATAAAACATAATTTATTAGAAAGCGAATAAAAAAAATTTTTACCATCTCTAAAATATTTAAATGTATATGTAGTTAATAATATTTTTGGTCGGTGTAATAAAGTGTAAAAATAAATAAATAAATATATAAATAAATATTCCTTCAAATTGTAATAATATTTTTCTATTTAAATTAAAACGATTTTCGGATTTTATCGCGTTTTTAATTAGTTTTTACAAACTATTTTTATTTCCCTCAGTCCCCCCGTGACCACGGTTGCTGTAAAGCATCCGAAACACCGGGAAATAAAAATAGTTTGTAAAAACTAATTAAAAACGCGATAAAATCCGAAAATCGTTTTAATTTAAATAGAAAAATATTATTACATACAATTATTATTTTAAATGTGTAATATTCGCGTAAATATAAGAAATCATAATATTTTTCTAATTAAAGTTTTTAAAATTTTATATTTATTTAGCTTACAATTATGAAAATCATAATAAAATATCTATATACTACAAATCAGGAAGATAAAAACATTAATGATGTTATAATAAATCTTTATAATTTTATAGAATGCTTTTCTGTCATCGTATAATTGGGTAACTAAAAATTATATTAAAATTTAATCAGAAATACAAGAGAAATTAATTTCTTAAGCCAGAAAGAAACGAGTCTGCCTCGCTGCTGGTATTGTTAAGCTGACTCCTATGGCTTTATTCGAGACCCTTTTGGGTTCAATCGTACTTGTTAATTAAGTATCAAATACGTTGACAGGATTCAATATAAAACAAATAAAGGCGCTCAAAATTGAAACAATGTTTTCTTATGCAGAAAGAAAATAATTTATAGGGAATTATTATTATATATTGGAAAGGAATTTATCGAAGAAAATGATATGTATACAAAATGGTTTATATATTTGCAATATATATTTGTTGTAGTAATACCTGGGAATGAGTTGATCGCTCTCATGTTACTTCGAATTAAATTGATGTTCTATTTTGTATTACCTACGAAAGCATTTGGAGCATATCAAGGCATATTCTAAGGTATATTCTAAAGCTGATAAAACTACCAATGTTCCAGATTCATGTATGTATATATGACGAATTCCACGGTTAAATGGCCTAAACACCACCTAAAATGTGTCGAGTCCTGTCAGTTCAATTCTAAGAAAGTAGAAAGCTACTTTTTTCTATATTATATAGAGTTTGGATTTATGCGTTGCTTTTATTGTTTCTGTTTCCATGACAAAAGTGGTTTAACACACTTAAGGTTTAGAGTAATGTTTGTGTGGTCAAGCCTGTCTATCTATATATTTATCTTTGCATCACGTTGTTCCTAACAGACTGCTGAAAGATGTGTCTAAAGGACTTAATTATATATAATATAGTGTTATGTGAATGATGCGTGCCGATGAAAAAAAAAATAAAACGACAAAAACATATTTAAAACAAGCACAGTTAAAAAACATTTGTAAAAGAAACCTACTACAAATAACGGAGTCGACACTGGAATAAGAATTAAGGGTTTGTTTAGATAAAATCAGCCAGGTTATTTATTTAGCAAATCAGTACCAATTCTATTAATTACGCGAAATGTTTCGAACCGCTTCGTAGACTATTAGGGATTTATTGCCGAACTTTTTGGGCGCAAGATATCGCTGTGTAAGTTTAGTAAGTAATTCCCTTCCACGGATCGTAGGAATCGTAAACTAATTTAATTAATTTATATTCCTTGTTATTAATAGGATGTGAAATCATATCATTGGCATAAATTTTATTTATCTTAATTTTTTAATATTTTTATTACTATCAAAGTTTAATTTCCTCTCAAGATTACCTAAATAAATAAATTATAACTAAACACATACATTTATCGATAGGGACAGCATCACATACATTGCTCCGATCCCAATGTAAGATGCCAAAGCACTTGTGGTATGGGAATCGGAAACAAAGAAGGCACCATAAACACCCAGAGCCGAGAAAATGTAGAAAAGGTGCATTGACCCAACCGGGAAGCGAACCCAGGACCTCGTGATGGTAACACCTTAAAAACCTGTGTTCACACCACTCATCCTCGAAGGTCGTTAACTTAATAAAGATTTTATTAACTTTCTTACAGTATTCTCGTGTTTGTAACATACTTGCATCCCTCGCGTGGCTTTACCTACATGGACGTATCTATTTTGGATGTTTTGCTATTTCCAATTGCCAAAATTAACTTTGGAATGGAACATACATACATAGATCATACATAGGTTTTAAAAAAATCCATTGGTACGAGCCTGCCACTTGGGGTTCGAACTCGGGTCTCTTGACTCGAAATTCCGACCACCCACCCACTCGGCTATCGCGACTAATTTTTGATAGCTAACTAATTGTAGTTGACTAAGTGTTCTATGATGAATGATATAAAAATTGTTATTATTGAAGATACCATGGTCGAGTGGTTGGGTGGTCGGATTTTCGTGTCAAGAGACCCGAGTTCGATCCCCAGGTGGCCGTACCAATGAGTTTTTCATAAAAACTTATGTACGAATTACATCGTTGGCTTGGACATAAAGACGGCGATGGGCTCACCGCCTGTCACGTTGTCCCGAAAATATCTTCGGTGGAAGGTGGGTGGTCAAAGGGACTAAATTGTCTAGACTAGACCTCTCTCTGTCTACCCGTGTATTGGGAATTCCGTGAAGATTTATTATTATTATTTATTGATTGTTATAATAATTTTTTGTCAATATAGCAAAATATATATAAAGAAATTTTTCTATATTGACCCATCCGGGAATCGAATCCGGGGCCTCAATGATGGCGACACCTGGACATACATTAATAGTTACCACACCCGTTACTGAAGTTATACTCTAAAAGTGACAAAAAAAATACATTTTTGTTTTACAACTTCTTATTCGCATTTAACTCCCAAAAAAATTATTAAAAAAATATTTTTAATCGTAATCAAAAGCCAACATACTAATTTTGATACTTCTACGTCAAGAAATACATACGAATTTTTTCTCCCATTCTATCACTTTAATCTTACTGAAGTTTCTTGAAACGAAAGGATAGCTGATATCACCTACTCATAAATCGTCTCCAGGTTTAATTTCATCGACATAGAGCAAGAAGTTTGAGAGATTTCGCGATTAATCGATAAGTTAACTTTCACTTTTACGTATATACTTCCTGATCCTCGCAAAATTTGTAATATTAATAGACAAAAATAATTCTAAATGTAAAAATAAATAAATAAATATGTATTACACGTATTCCCAATTCTTAGGTGGACCGAGTTCTACGAATTGAGTTATGTTCGTCCTTTCACCGAAGCCTGTTTGAGACAACGTGATAAGTGGAGAGCAAGTTGCCGACTAATTTTCTAAGCTGGGGTACAATATACTAACGTAGATAATAATTTACATACACACGAAATAATACATACAAATAAAGATCTATGATTTAAGTACAAACGTTCACATTCATCGCAGAAATATTTGCCACTAGCGGGACTCGAAACCGCAACCGAAATAGTTTCGAAAGTAACGTCACTATCAATCAGGTTTTCGGTTCGTCATGAGTTAACAGCGAGGAACCAATTGGTTTGAACCAGTTGGTAGTATTTTAAAGTAGCTAGTGACATCGTTCTCCAATTTTTTTGTTTTTAGAAAAGGGAGGCAAACGAGCAGGTGGCTTATGTGATGGTAAGTAATTACCGCCGCCCATTAACACCCAAAATACCAGAGGCATAGCAGATGCGTTGTCGGCCTTAGAGCCCCCCCCCCCTTTTGTTAGACTTCTACTTCATGCCGGTATTCTGTGAGGTCGCGGTTTTCCCCCGAGCCGTCCACAAAAGCTGATCCGTGGCTCTACGCAGTTCATTGGGAGTTTCATATCAATGGGTAAGTAGACAGTGGGTTAAGCAATAGTTTCAAACACAGCGTGCGTTTTCAGTTTCTTATAAGCCAATTTTGAAGATAATATGCAATAAGGTTATAAGATTACTTGAAAATGGTTATGACGACCACTATCGACGAGTGGCACACATACCGGTACAAAGGGCTCAATTGTCTAGACCTCTGTCTACCTCTGTCTTGGGAATGGCGTAATGTACATAGTACATAATATAAAGTCACGATAGCCGAGTTGTTGGGTGGTCAGAATTTCGAGTCGAGAGACCCGAGTTCGATCCCCAGGTGGCAGTACCAATGAGTTTTTCAAAAACTTATGTACGAATTTCATCGTTGGCTTGGACATAAAGGCGGCCACGGGCTCACCACCTGTCACGTTGTCCCGAAAATATCTTCGGTGGAAGGTGGGTCAAAGGGACTTAATTGTCTATATATATATATATATATATATATATATATATATATATATATATATATATATATATATATATATATATATATATATATATATATATATATATATATATATATATATATATATATATATATATATATATATATATATATATATATATATATATATATATATATATATATATATATATATATATATATATATATATATATATATATTATATACATATATGTATATATTATATACGTATACGTATACGTATACATATTCAACTATGTGCCAGCTAAAGTCCCGTTAAAATTGGTTCAGCTGTTTCAGAGATTAGCCGGACAAACAGACATACAGATCTTCAAAATTTAATTTATGTATGTACCATATATACTTTCGTAAGCAATTAGAGAGCTAAGTAAGCTGTTAATTTGGAAGAACGAAATATTTAAATGTTTATTGTGCAATTTTATTGATTTTTAAAGCAAATTTATGCTCAACTTTTATGCTATTAAATTAAAGAGGAAAAAGTTAAAATTTCAACTGAAGCCCGTGTCAGTAGAAATTTTAACTTTTTTCTCTTTAATTTAATAATATTTAAATTTTATTTATATTATGTATCTATATGAGTATAAGGATAATAAAAAGTGAAAATTTCGGTTTTTGGTCTTTGTATTACCTTTCTTGTTTCTGATTCCAAGTACTTCAGTTACTTAATTTGATATGGTTGTTATTTAAAAAATTACTTCGCAACCCTCCGCATGAAAATATAAAAAGGTATATGCTACCTGGTCCGAAGAGAAGAAGAGCACCACCCTCCCTCCCACAGATGCGTGCACCAATTCCACAGATGTGTGCACCAATTCCACTGTATGCACCACCACCACTACACTCAAACCAGGTAACAAACACCACCACCGAAAACGCGACACGTGTTTCGCCTCAAAACAAGGCATCCTCAAGCGAGTAGACTCTACGATGAGCGACCGCAGAGTCAAATAATTTGATATGTTGTCCCTATCAGATACGTATTGTGTGATGAATATTAATTTTTGTTGTTTATTGATATAATTAAAAAATAAATAAACATCTTCACGCCATTCTCAATACAGAATTAGACAGAGGTTCATACAATTACTTAATACTTATATATGACATGACATTGATGAACTTCTGAAAAACGAGTAACAGTATGACATTAATACACCTATTCAATACTTGGAACTTCAAATTATGAACAATTTTAATTGTAGTGTAAATTGATGTTTTTCTGTGTTTGTGTAATGAGCATGCCTCATTCGGCAAACATGTAAGACTATTTATAAACTGAACTGAACTCTAATACATGCATGTATTTTTGTGTTGAGGCTGTAACTATTTTTAGGTCTAAGTAAACGATATAAATCGTACATAAATTTTGAAAAAACCTGGTACGTGCCTGTCTCCTGGGGATCGAACTGGGGTCTCTTGACTCGAATTCCGATCACCCAACCACTCGGCTTTCGTGACTATTTAAGTTTGTATAAACTTAAATTTCATATACACAAGATGTTATATAAAATCAATTCATTCAAATATCACTATAGCCGAGTGGTTGCATATTCGGAATAATAAAAAGTCATACGAATAACAATAATAATTTGTGGTATTTGAAATATATGATATAGATAATTTTATATGATTTAGATGATCGAGGAAGGGAGATCGTGGTACGTTTGTTATAAATAGTTAATCTCTAGTCCGCTAAAGAATACGAACCCTGTAGAATTTTATTATTAAGTTATCCAAAATTACTCTACAAATATGAGAATAATTCAAGATTAAATTTGAGTTCAAGTGACAATTTGAAAATCCTGACTTTTCAGTTAGGAATTATGAATACGATAACTTTAATTTTTATTTTGCGATTTTATTGATTTTTAAAGCATATTTATGCTGAATTTTTATGTTATTAAATTAAAGACAAAAATTATTGTTATTATTTTTCTCTTTTCTTGTTGTTATTGTTGGCGTTATCGTATTGATAATTCCTAACTGAAAAGTCAGGATTATCAAATTGCCATTGCAAAAGGGATAACAGATGGCGCCTATGCCAATAAACACGGCATAAGTAATATAAAGAGAATACAGGGTTATGATTTTAACTGATGCGTGTAAGATACGATGGCTCGGAGGTAAGAGCGTCGCCACGGATCGGCGAAGGTCGCGAGTTTGAATCCCGCCCGTGTCAGTTGAAAATTTTAAGTTTTTTCTCTTTAATTTAATAACATAAAACTTCAGTAAAATATGCTTTAAAAATCAATAAGATAGCATAATAATAATTCAAGATATTTTTGAGTGAGTATCCGGGCATGGAATCAGTTTTTCAACGGCTTTTCACTGGCTCCACCAGTGTTGCATCGTTTGCTACCTTTAAAAAAAAATAACTCGCTAATAGGCAATGACAGCAAAGAATGATGAACGTCCGAAATCAATTTGTTTCGTGTCGGTAAAAAGTTAATTTACTACTTTATGAATGACATAAAACTTCCACGCTTTTGAACAAAAGGTGTCAAGACACGACTACGTGAAATTAGGCATTGGAAACAAATTTCTCCACTATTTCTATGTTTTATTCAGATATTTATATTTTACTTACCAGCCCGCAGTATCACACCATAGGTAGGATTCATGACACGGTTTTGTTAATCCTAACATCCGTGTTATGAATGGTTTTTACCACGGTGTAGACAAGTCCTTTCGTCCCCCTTTACACCGAAGACAGTTTTTGGGCCAACGTGACATTTAGTGGCCCTGTTGCCGTCTTTATGTTCAACCAGACTATGTAAATCGTACATAGTTTAGTTTTGACTCTCCGGTTACCTGCACTTACCAGACGAAACGCAGAAGTTTGTAAAATTCTACTTCAAGCCGGTATTCTGTGAGGTCGTGGTACTTCCCCGGTCCAGCCGGCCCATTCATGCAACAACAAAAGCTGAAGTGGCCCTACCACTGTTGAAACTACCGGCTGGTTCTTTTCTCACTCAACGGTTAAGTCTATGTCCATTCAACGTGGGAATGCAGCCAGCGTTTTTGGTACCACGCCATGAGGAGTAGGGCTCTTACAATTATACTTTACAATTATAATAGTTTTTAGTCAATAAGTATTGTTAATATTAACATAATTTTGTTTCTGTAAATAAAGTATTGTTCAATTAGAAAGGAAGAAGAAATAAAAACGGCGTACTTATTCACTCTTGAACATTTTGCCATCTAATGCATAAAGGAACTTAGCATCTTGTAATTAGAAAAAATGGTCATAATTAAAAGCCATACGAATAATAATAATTTTGATTTGTTTAATATTAATTGTCTCTCGCTCACACACACACACACAGATACATATATACATGTGATACAGCTGGTAGCTCATTCAACTTCCTCCTATAGACAAAAATATATTCTCATAACTGAAATATCACGATAGTCCAGTGGTTAGGTGATCTGAATTCTAGTCAAGTGATCAAGGTTCGATCCCCAAGCGGTAGGCTAGTACCAATGAGTTGAAAAACTTATGTACGATTATATGATGAAAAACTTATGTTACCTGACGGCGACGGACTCACTAACTGTCACGTTGTCCCGAAAAATATCTTGCGTGGAAGGTGGATCGAAGAGACTTAATTGTCTAGACTAGACCTCTGCCTACCCCTGTACTGGAAATGGCGTGTCCTGGTCCCAAAAATGTCTTCGGTGAAAAGTGGATCAAAAGGTCTTATTATCTGGACCTTTGTCTACCCCAGTATTTGTAATAGCGTGAAATGTACCTGGATCATTATATCCAACGAAAAAATTGTCTAAAACAATGTACTTACAAGAAAATATGGTGCATTAAACTTAATGGTGTGAGGCCACAATGTAGAGCCGACGGCCATAAAGCGTAATGCCGGTGCTCACGGCCTTGTCTATAAAAAAGTGATTTTTATCCTTCTCTAAAGTTAATGAGGACTAATCTAGCTCAATCTCAGACAGTATAGATTTACCCACTTATATATTCATATTCCAGCTAGCGGGATTCAAACCTTCAAGTTTGAAGCCTGTGCTTCGAAAGCAGGACCACGTCTAACTATGCTACCGTGTTGTCATTACTCACTACTCATTTTACTATAATTAAATTAATAAATAAATATCTTCACGCAATTCCGAATACAGGGGTAGACAGAGTTCTAGTCTAGACAATTAAGTCCCTTCGATCCGCCTTCCACTAAAGATATTTTCGGGAAAACTTTTTTTATTAATACTCATTTATCCGACCTCCGCGGACGGGTCGGTTTTCAAAGTGTCGCCATTTCTGAGGTCTCGTGTTCGATTCCCGGACGGGTCAACATAGAACACCACTTTTATTAAGGTAAAAAATAAATATAATGATTTCTTGTATTTACGCGAATACTAAACATTTTAAATAAAACGATTTTCGGATTTTATCGCGTTTTTAATTAGGATTTACAAACAATTTTTTTTATTTCCCGACGTTTCGGATGCTTAATAGCATCCGTGGTCACGGAGGGACCAGCTCCGAAAAAAACGCGATAAAATCCGAAGATAGTTTTAATAATAAAAAAAATATCTGTACGCAATTCCCAATACAGGGGTAGACAGAGGTCTAATCTAGAAAAAGTCCCTTTGATCCACCTTCAACCGAAGATATTTTTCGGAAAAACGTGACAGGTGATAAGCCCGTCGCCGTCTTTATGTCCAAGGCAACCATACAATTCGTACACATACATAAGTTTTGAAAAACTCATTGGTACGAGCTTGCCACCTGGGAATCGAACTTGGGTCTCTTGACTCGAAATCCCGACCACCAAATCATTCGGCCATCGTGACTTTTATTAATGTTATATGTTGTAAAACATTAATAATGTAATATGTTGATACTAAGGTAGCGTATTGGTACAATAAATGTTTATTTTATTCATTCTAGCAGAAACAAGCACCTACCAGTCTTGTAAAAAGAAAATTGTGCTCGTACTTAATGATAAAATTGCTTCCCCGGCGCTTTTTTTTTAATTAAATAAATAAATATCTTCACGCAATTCCCAATAGAGGGGTAGACAGTGGTCTAGTCTAGACAATTAAGTCCCTTCGACCCACCTTCCACTAAAGATATTTTCGGAAAAACGTGACAGGTGATAAGCCCGTCGCCGTCTTTATGTCCAAGCCAACGACATAATTAGTACATAGGCTTTTGAACAAACCCATTGGTACGAGCTTGCCATCTGGGAATCGAACTTGGGTCTCTTGACTCGAAATCCCGACCACCAAATCATTCGGCCATCGTGACTTTTATTAATGTTATATGTTGTAAAACATTAATAATGTAATATGTTGATACTAAGGTAGCGTATTGGTACCATAAATGTTTATTTTATTCATTCTAGCAGAAACAAGCACCTACCAGTCTTGTAAAAAGAAAATTGTGCTCGTACTTAATGATAAAATTGCTTCCCCGGCGCTTTTTTAATTAAATAAATAAATAAAACATGTTATAAAATATATCAAGCCGATAGCTAGTTATTGTAGTTCATTTCCAGTACAGAGAGGACTCTACTTTGGGACCTACTTTTGTTTAGATGTATTTATTTATATGCGATATACATATCGACATACGGTCTCCATGGAAGAATACCTTCCACACCGGTTTTCTCGATATTGCCAGCTCCTAGGTCCCGGGTTTGATTCCAGGTTGGATCAATGTAGAAAACATTTTTCTTTTTCGGATCCGAATGTTTGTAGTACCTTCTTTGTTTCCGATTCCGTAACACAAGTGCTTAAACTACTAACTTTAGAGCTATCATGATAACGGACGATGTGTTGCAGGAAAAGGGTAGCTATCCGCCAGGTCGGGTTTTCGTGACCTAAGCAGGACATCCATGACACTGAAGTTTTTTTTTTTGATAACCGTGGAGGAAAATGCTTTACGCACGAACGTTACCTGACCGGGAGGCCACCGAAACAAACAGTGACGGACTCGGATCTCAGAAGGAGAAACATACCGACCATTAACCATCCACAGGATGCTGTTGGCCCGGAGGCCTTTACAGCTTCATCTGAGGAGACCTGCGAGAACGAAGGCCCGCAGGTGAAATGACTTGTGAAGAGTGCGCTATCGGTAAGTCGTAGGATGTCGATGTGTTTCCTGAATCCGCAACTTTTTCTGTGCCTCTTTTGTACGGACATATATCGTCCCAAGAGCTATGTATGTATCCACATCCTGTATCCACAACATAAATGTCACGATAGCCGAATGGTTGGGTGGTCGGAATTTCGAGTCAATAGGCCCGAGTTCGATCCCCAGTTGGTAGGCTCGTACCAATGGGTTTTTCAAAAACTTATGTACGAATATCGTTGGCTTGGACATAAAGGCGGCGACGGGCTCACCACCTGTCACGTTGTCCCGAAAATATCTTCGGTGAAAGGTGGGTCGAAGGGACTTAATTGTCTAGACTCGACCTCTGTCTACCCCTGTATTGGGAATTGAGTGAAGATATTTTTTTTATTTTATATTTTTTTATACACAACATAATTAATTTTCTTTAAATAGAACACCTGAACTTATTTTGAGACAATGTGACTGGTGGTGAGCCTGTCGCCATATTTGTGTCCAAGCCATCGATAAGAATCGTATAAATGTTTTCAAAATACTCTTTGGTACGAGCCTACCACTTGGACATTGAACTCTTGACTCGAACTCCAATCACCAAACCACTTAACTATCGAGACTATTTTTATTAATTTAATTTATTTCGTTTAAATTTACTTTGACTTGCACTAAGATCAATGTACGACTTTTCAAATTATCACATTCCAAACAAGCCATTCACTTTAATATTCCGAGCGCAGAAGAAACGAATCAAATTTTTCTCTTATATCTTTTTTTTCACAGATTTCTCAACGTTTTCATCTGTATCACTACTTCAGACATCAAACGCCCGAGGGCCGAGATATTGGAAAAGTTAACAGCTAAAGTAGCCGGCGATACTTCAGATGACCTCCACGCTTCGTTGAGTAGAAACAATTTTGAAAGTTTCTAACGCTTCTAAATATTTTACTTTCTTGTTAAAACAGTTGTTATGATTCTATCATAATACAGTGGGAACGTAACGGCACTGGTCTGCAGCATTACAGGACTGGTGAAAAATAATATAACAGCGACCATTCTGCCCTTCTATCTTGTTCTATCCTATTCTACTATATCTACGCTTGTCGAAGGTAGTGATTATTGCCAACCCCAACAACTGGAGCAGCCTATCTCCAGCTTGGACTACTACTGACCGTTATGAGTGTATGTATTTATTTATATGCGATATACATATTGACATACGGTCTCCATGGAAGAATACCTTCCACCGGTTTTCTCGATATTGCCAGCTCCTAGGTCCCGGGTTTGATTCCAGGTTGGATCAATGTAGAAAACATTTTTCCTTTTCGGATCCGAATGTTTGTAGTACCTTCTTTGTTTCCGATTCACTGCAAGTGCTAACTTTACTAACTACTAACTTTAGAGCTATCATGATAACGGACGATATGCTGCAGGAAAAGTGTAGCTATCCACCAGGTCGGGTGTCCGTGACCTGAGCAGGACGACCATGATACTGAAGTGTTTTTTTTATAACCGTGGAGGAAAATGCTTTACGCACGAACGTTTCCTGACCGGGAGGCCACCGAAACGAACAGTGACGGGCTCGGATCTCAGAAGGAGAAACATACCGACAAAAAACCATCCACATGATGCTATTGGCCCGGAGGCCTTTACAGCTTCATCTGAGGAGACCTGCGAGAACGAAGGCCCGCAGGTAAAATGACTAGTGAAGTGTGCGCTAGCGGTACGTTGTAGGATGTCGATGTGTTTCCTGAATCCGCCACTTTTTCTGTGCCTCTTTTGTACGGACATATAACGTCACAAGAGCTATGTATGTGATGTTGTCCCTATCTGTGTCCGTTTTGCAAAACTTCGTTTTTATTTAGAAATTTGTGTCACGTCATTACAATGTCTGGGACGTAATTATTCACTTTTAAATTGAGCATAATAAGGGGCACTGTTCGGTCCGACATTGACAGTAAATATTCTATCTAATCCCTTTTCAATTTTCCATTTCATAATCACAAAACGTTATTTCTACGTTTAAAATTTAATTATATTGTGCTTTTCTTATTATATTGAATACTTACGATTGTGCCAACTTGGTGGAAATTCAGGGTTAAATCAATTCAATTTTACTGTATCCACAACATAAATGTCACGATAGCCGAATGGTTGGGTGGTCGGAATTTCGAGTCAATAGGCCCGAGTTCGATCCCCAGTTGGTAGGCTCGTACCAATGGGTTTTTCAAAAACTTATGTACGAATATCGTTGGCTTGGACATAAAGGCGGCGACGGGCTCACCACCTGTCACGTTGTCCCGAAAATATCTTCGGTGAAAGGTGGGTCGAAGGGACTTAATTGTCTAGACTCGACCTCTGTCTACCCCTGTATTGGGAATCGAGTGAAGATATTTTTTTTATTTTATATTTTTTTATACACAACATAATTAATTTTCTTTAAATAGAACACCTGAACTTATTTTGAGACAATGTGACTGGTGGTGAGCCTGTCGCCATATTTGTGTCCAAGCCATCGATAAGAATCGTATAAATGTTTTCAAAATACTCTTTGTTACGAGCCTACCACTTGGACATTGAACTCTTGACTCGAACTCCAATCACCAAACCACTTAACTATCGAGACTATTTTTATTAATTTAATTTACTTCGTTTACATTTACTCTGACTTGCACTAAGATCAATGTACGACTTTTCAATTTATCACATTCCAAACAAGCCATTCACTTTAATATTCCGAGCGCAGAAGAAACTAATCAAATTTTTTTCTTATATCTTTTTTTTCACAGATTTCTCGACGTTTTCATCTGTATCACTACTTCAGACATCAAACGCCCGAGGGCCGAGATATTGGAAAAGTTAACAGCTAAAGTAGCCGGCGCTACTTCAGATGACCTCCACGCTTCGTTGAGTAGAAACAATTTTGAAAGTTTCTAACGCTTCTAAATATTTTACTTTCTTGTTAAAACAGTTGTTATGATCCTATCATAATACATTGGGTACGTAACGGCACTGGTCTGCAGCATTACAGGACTGGTGAAAAATATTATAACAGCGACCATTCTGCCCTTCTATCTTGTTCTATCCTATTCTACTATATCTACGCTTGTCGAAGATAGTGATTATTGCCAACCCCAACAACTGGAGAGGCCTATCTCCAGCTTGGACTACTACTGACCGTTATGAGTGTATGTATTTTTTAATCTTCTCTATGAAAGGTCTGCCTGGAAGAAATCGCTACTTAAGCCGAAAGGCCTCCCTTTGTACAACCATTGTATATAACCTTTTAAATGTATAGTTAAATAATGATATTTTTGTTATGGTTTGTGCAATATAATGTATAAATAAATGAATATGTGAATAAACTGCTAAACTGAAGCGTCCGTTATATGACTATTGCCGTAAATAGTTATTGACAAGTATTCCTTGAAGTATAGACAATGGCGTCCTTTTGTAGTGAGTCTATCGTCGTCTTATTGCCCAAACTAACAGCGCAATATAACTGGCATTAATATATATTTTAATAAATAACATTCATATATAAAAATAAACATACATGACACGTGCACGGACATTCATATTCATCACATAAGTGTTTGCCCCTAATGGGATTTGATCGCGAAACCCTTAGCTTCGAATGCAGGGTAACTACCAACTCGGCTATCGGATGGTCATCGTGTATAATTTTAATATTTTCACTTCGAACATAAGCAATTCGTTTAAAACTCCCAATAAAACGTGTTCCGAAGTTGTTCCCGCTAACAAAACACAAAGAGCACTTAACGTCTCGACGGCTACTCGGAGCGTTAACTTTTCCGGTATCTCAGCCCTCAAGCTTGATAAGTTCAGTATATATAAGTAAAGAAAGTCTATGGAGTGAAGAAACTGTTCTAAATTATAACATAGTAGCTCTCCCCTTGCTATATATTGGAAATACAACTGTTTGTTCGAAATTACACACTATATTTATAATAATACAATTAGAAACAACATGTGATCAACTCAGCCCTAGAGATTATATTATGCAAGCTTCTTCGCGCGTGGTTTATTAATAGAAAAGTAGCACATTTCCTTCCATAGGCTTCAGACTACTAAAACAATTCCAATAGCTTATTAAGAGAAAAACTAAAGTATCTACTTTCTGCACATATATAATCTACACCTTCCTTATTCTTAAAGTCACAAAATTGAATAAACTTTTACGAATTAAAGAAATAAATAAAAATAAATCTTTTAATTTTTAAGTTGTATTTGTATTTATTTAAATACAACCTATATCGAAATAACTAAAATTCAAATACCGTTATTAAAAAAATTAAAAAAAACAATCTTATACAAGTAGGTATATTATTTAGGTATTCATAATTATAATACAGCATAATTTTACTTGGTGTGAAATTTCTTTACCTTCGGTAACACAGCGTTGTGTTTCAAATGACTATTATTCTGGTACCTCTCTCATTTGGCCATGTCAACATGGAGAGTGTTCTGTAATAAATTTACAATATTGTTAGTGGTTCCTCATATTTTACTACTGTGTTTTGTATAAATATAGTGTAGAAATACGCACATGAATCATCTCATTTTACTCAAATATGACTATTCAATACAAAGTAAATTATTCCAAAATAATGATATCTGTAAATATCAAGAGAGTAAATTTTAATAGAGCAATAAAATTTAGTATCATGATGCATTTTAATTAAATTTCACGATAGCCGATCGGTTGTGTAATCGGAATTGGTGTCTAGAGACTCAAGTTCCACACCTCGGTGGTAGACTCGTACCAATGAGTGTTTTCAAAACTAATTAACTAATATATGATTTAAATCATTCGCTCGGACAGTGACGGGTTCACCACCTGTTACGTTATCCAGGGAGTTCGAAAGGACACAAGTGTCTAAACTTCTGTCTACCTACGCATCGAAGCGTGGATTTTATCACCGAGCCAATACATTCCACCCTCTTCAGTTAAAAACTTAAATCTCTATCAGATAAAACATCTATAGCCTTACAGCTATTAGGATATAATAACAATACGTTAAGCCTACAAGCATGTGAGCTATGCTAGGCTTTCTCTGCCGTACTATGGCGTCGTAGGTCGCGGGTTTGAATCACGCCCATGTCAGTTAAATTCTTAATTTTCGCCTCATAAGCGAAGCGTTGAGGCGTGCAATGAGTCGTGTGTCTGTATGTACGGATCCCGTATCTTATGGTCACGATAACGAGCGAAATAACAGCTTTAACATTGGTAGAGCCACGCATCTGCTTTTGTTGTTGCATGAATGGGCCGGCACGACCGGGGAAGTACCACGACCTCACAGGATACCGGCGTGAAGTAGAAGTCTAACAAACTTCTGCGTTTCGTCTGGTGATTGCAGGTAACCGGTGGCCCACACACCTCCTCACCCTATTCTAGGGGGCATTCTAAGGGAGGCAACGCATCTGCTATTCCTCTGGTATTGCGGGTGTTCATGGGCGGCGGTAATCACTTGCCATCACGTGAGCCACCAGCTCGTTTGCCTCCCTTTTCTACATAAAAAAACTTCACTTATCGAGTTGGTTTTTTTTATAGGCTTCAGTATTTTGAGGAATAGAAGCCTTTTTTCTCGGTATAATTCGATGTAATTTAATTATTATTTACAAATAATCTCAATTTTATTGTAATGAATGAGATTATGAGGCTTGCACTTTTTGATTTTCTAACTATTTTTGTAATATTGAAATTATAAGTTATTACAGTCTGCAAATAAAATTACTATCTACGTTTTATAAGTGTGAACTGATTTTTGCAAATACTGCTTTACTATTTAATGGCACGGAAAATTGATTATGTAGTTGCCACATGGCATACTCTTCCTTATGGAAGATTTTTCATAAACGCCACGCTTGCCAAGCGAATAATCTATTGCAGTAACTGCGTCTCAGATGCTGCTGACCGTCGCCGGCCTCCAGAATTTTGATCCAAATTTTTCCGCGCCATTTGTCCGTGAACTGTTTACTAGTCCTTTCCCTCCTTCTCCTTCCGAAACCCACGGGGAAAAAGGGCACGGTTATTTGCATAGCTGTAAATATTTTTAAAAACATTTTTTTGTACATTTTTACCCTAGCGACCTAAATCATAACCAAAACAGAAAAAACTGTTACATAGAAATGTGTAGTCACAATAAATACACTGCCGAAATTTATTTTTAAATACGAGGGTCGAATTCTCATTACGGAGAATTTCGTTATTGGGTTGTTTTACGCAACATTTATTTCACAACTCGCAAACACGGTGCAGTAGGCATTCGACGAAATATGTCTGTGAAAAATTGTTAAACTATGCATTTATATTACTGAAAAATATCAGACTATACTAAAATATATATTTATTTACGACGAGTGGTACTAGTGCCGCACAACAAGGTTTTTAATGTATCGCCAGCTTTGAGTTCCCGGATTTGATTCCCGGATGGGTCAAAGTATAAATCCACTTTTTCTACATTATCTCGGGTCTGGGTTTTTGTTAGTACTTTCTTTGTTTTTATTACTCACTTTTGGGTTGAGCGCATTGTGAGAAGAGTTGAAGACTGAATGGTGAAGAAAATATATAGCGCGAAATTTAATATTAAAAGGTATCGAGGTAGGACGAGACTAACTTTCGGACGTACATGGTCTTCGAAAGTTCGAAAGAAAGCAAATTGCTCAAAGAGGGGAGGGTCAAGAGTACTCGGATACCTAAAGAAGAAGAAGCGAAAAAGGTTTGTAATAATCGTGACACTTGGCGATCAGTTATCTCTATCCCGTCAGGGATTGTGCGTGAAGATAAGTAAGTACTTTTAATTACAAATATACTAGACCAAAATTTAACAAACTGCTAACAAGCAGCAGCGTCTCGAGTCTGAAAGTCTAGTAACGACAAACCCTCTATTACGAGAGATACCTAATTCCTAACGTGGAGTTTTACGAGATTATGTAATGATTTAAAAAATATCTTCGCGCCATTCCCGATACAGGGGTTGACAGAGGTTTAGACAATAAAGTTCTTACGATCCACCTTACACAGAAAACATTTTTGGGACAACGTGACAGGTGGTGAGCCCGCCGCTTGGGGATCGAACTTGGGTCTCTTGACTCGAATTCCGATCACCCAAACACTCGGCTATCGTGACTTTTTTATGACGACCGTTATGATGACAATAATATTATGACACATAATATAATATAATCCACAGCAGTGTGAAAATTCATAGGCTTTAGGAGAGACATGAATTTCAAATTCTTCATATAGATTCTCGGTGTGACCCGAACCATGTACTTGACACAATCCAGTTCAATCGGCCCGCGGAAGATTTCGTTCAAGAGGCAGAAACGGTTTAACGATGATCTTTAGGTGACGTTCGGTCAAAATACATTTATCAAATTTTTTTCACAATATTTTCATAACTGTTTATTAATTTTGATTTTAACTGTGATAAAGACAGATAGGTGAAATAAAACGTATTTTTATTTCGTTCAAAGTACAGAATTTTTTTTTTATGAATAGCTTTCAAAAATAATTCTTATAAGCTATTAATAACTTTCTCGATTAAATCCGTAACTCATTAATTTAAATGAAATTTTCTAATAAAAACTACTTACTGATGTGTTTGAAGTCGGTGCCTAGTATTAATATGTTTGTACTATTTAATAAATAATAAATGAAAATCTTCTCACCGTTCCCAATACAGGGGTAGACAGAGATCTAGACAATTAAGTCCTTTCGACCCACCTTCCACCGAAGATATTTTCGGGACAACGTGACAGGTGGTGAGCCCGTCGCCGTCTTTATGTCCAAGCCAACGATGTGATTCGTACATAAGTTTCAGAAAAACCCATTGGTACGGCCACTTGGGGATCGAACTCGGTTCTTTTCACTCGAATTTCCGACCACCCAACCACTCGGCTATCTTGACTTATTATGACGACCGTTATGATGACAATAATATTATGACACATAATATAATATAATCCACAGCAGTGTGAAAATTCATAGGCTTTAGGAGAGACATGAATTTCAAATTCTTCATATAGATTCTCGGTGTGACCCGAACCATGTACTTGACACAATCCAGTTCAATCGGCCCGCGGAAGATTTCGTTCAAGAGGCAGAAACGGTTTAACGATGATCTTTAGGTGACGTTCGGTCAAAATACATTTATCAAATTTTTTTCACAATATTTTCATAACTGTTTATTAATTTTGATTTTAACTGTGATAAAGACAGATTAGGTGAAATAAAACGTATTTTTATTTCGTTCAAAGTACAGAATTTTTTTTTATTGAATAGCTTTCAAAAAGAATTCTTAAAAGCTATTAATAACTTTCTCGATTAAATCCGTTACTCATTAATTTAAATGAAATTTTCTAATAAAAACTACTCACTGATGTGTTTTAAGTCGCTGCCTAGTATTAATATGTTTGTACTATTTAATAAATAATAAATGAAAATCTTCTCACCGTTCCCAATACAGGGGTAGACAGAGATCTAGACAATTAAGTCCTTTCGACCCACCTTCCACCGAAGATATTTTCGGGACAACGTGACAGGTGGTGAGCCCGTCGCCGTCTTTATGTCCAAGCCAACGATATAATTCGTACATAAGTTTCAGAAAAACCCATTGGTACGGCCACTTGGGGATCGAACTCGGTTCTTTTGACTCGAAATTCCGACCACCCAACCATTCGGCTATCTTGACTTATTAGTTTAAATTAAATATTCTAAGAAGTTCTACCTACTGACGTGAATGAAATCGGAGCCAAGTGTTGATAATCTTATATTATTTAACATTATAATTATATTCGATGTGTAATAGGCAGTTATATCGGCACTGCCTTCTTTTTGTGTTTTATTTAAAACATGTGATACGAATACACAATAATTGAAATAAATATCTCTTTTATACAAGGGTAGACAGAGGTTTAGATAATTAAATGCTATCGACCCACCGAAGACTACTTATGACAACGTGATAGTGAAAATGAGCCTATTGCCGACTTTATGTCCGCGCCAACGATATAAATCGCACATAATCTTTTGAAAAACCTATTGGTACAAACCTACCACTTGGGAATCGAACTCGGCTCTCTTGATCCGAATTCCGATCCCATACACTCGGCTATCGTGACTTTTTTCTTTAAATATCGCCATCTCATACCTATTTTTTATAAATCCTCAATAATTTAAATTTCATACCTCATTTTCCTGCTCTCGTGGGAACTTTGGATAGTAATTATTTACAAACACCCTAAATATTTTAAATTATATAGGTATACATGAAACGACCTGTCATAATATCAAGACAATCTTTATTTAAAAGTTTTGCGGTCACAATTAAAATATCTTCACGCCATTCCCAATACAGGGGTAGAGAGAAATCCAGACAATTAAGTACTTTCGAACCACCTTCCAGTGAAGAAATTTTTTGGAACAACTTGACAGGTGGTGAGCCCGTCGCCATCTTTATGTCCAAGCCAAAGATACAATTCGAACTTAAGTTACTTTTTTGATTTTTTGTAAAAACCTCTTAGGACAAGCCTGCCACCTGGTGATCGAACTCGGGTCTCTTGACTCAAATCCCGACCACCCAACCAATCGGCTATCGTTGAAATCACATAGAATCTAAATTTTTATTCATAAAGATTATCTTTATATATCCATATTTAGAACAGGCAATTGAATATTCCGGATACTACGTCGCGGTGAGATAATTCAAATTGCCTTTACTCCCTAAGGCATATCATTTCTGAGTTGAGGCACTAAGCGATTCAAACGTCTGTACATACAATTTGGTACATACGTGATATTAACCAACTCCCTTGACATTACAGGCATTACGAACAATTACATTTGCTTGAATATTTTTTTTATATATAGCTGCCCTCACTGGGAAGAAACTTTTGGAAGGGCAGCGAGCAAGTCTCATGCATAAATGAACAAGAAAGTCTACCCTCAAAAAGAAGTGGAGGCACTATATTACGAAACAACTGCTCTACCAAGAGTGTTACTGTAAAAAGAAGAAGATAATTTCTTCTTTCTCTTCTTCTTTACAGCCTTTCAAGTGTCCACTGCTGAACTGCCTATCAACAATTTTGTCACAAAGATTGGTCCATTGAGTGATTCGCATCCATCGATTCGCTGCAACATTTTGCAGGTTTTCGCGCCATTTTCAGACGGGTCTGTTATACAGTTGGGTTTTTGAAAACAAATACAACAATTGTTTATGTGTTTGTAAACTATTTTAAATAATAATAATAAAAAATGCGAAACATTCTCATTTTGTTACTGTGTTAAAAACAATTAGTTTAAAAAAATCATGTGGTAAGGTTTTTATAAAACAATTATATTGCACCAAAACGCATGCAAAATAAAAGTCACATGTTACCTAGTTCGGAGAGAAGATGTGCGCCATCCTTCCCACAGATGTATGCAATAATGCTAGAGAGTGCACCACGACACTCGAAACCAACATATACCATCATCGACAAGGCAATAAGTGTTTCAGCCACAAAAAAGGCATTAACAAGCGAATAAATAGACTTTACGACGAGTGTCCGCAGAGTAAAAAAATATATGACTACAAACGCGCCACCATAGGTTGGCATATTTCTTACACCATAATGTTAAAAGAATTCCTCGATAGCAGTGTATCAACGCTTTACACATATAAATGACTAAAAATATCCGTAATTTAGTACAAACAATATTTAGATTATCTACTTTTAGTTATGAGTGATAAAGGACTTATAAAGACTATATTTATTGATTATATATACACACACACACACATATATATATATATATATATATATATATATATATATATATATATATATATATATATATATATATATATATATATATATATATATATATATATATATATATATATATATATATATATATATATATATATATATATATATATATATATATATATATATATATATATATATATATATATATATATATTTATATTTATTTATCTTCACGCACAATCCCTGACGGGGTAGCCAGAGAGAACAGATCGCCAAGTGTCACGATCCCTACATACTTCTAACGCTTCTTTCAGATTCATCATCTTCTTCATACATGCACGTCTAGGTATCCGAGTACTCTTGACCCTCCTCTCTTCGAGCGATTTGCTCACATGGTCTTCGAAAGTTAATCTCGGTCTAACTCGACACCTTTTAATATTAACTTTCGCGCTATATATTTTCTTCACCATTCGGTCTTCACTCATTCGCTCAACGTGCCCAAACCATCGAAGCACGCCCTAATCCATTTTGAGACAAGGTCATCTTTCAAACCTGCCACATTGCGAATCTCTTCGTTTCGCTTTCGGTCGGCCATGGTAAGGCCGCACATTTTACGAAGAGATCGCATCTCCACTGCATTCAACCTGCTTTTATGCTTCTTCTGGCATACCCAGGTTTCGCTGCCATATAACAAAGTCGGTACCAACACTGCGTTATGTATTGCAAGGCGTGCACTTTTCACAACGCCTTGCCTTTTAATTAACGCAGTCAGGGCACCATTGACTTTTTCCCGGCAGCGACACGCCTGTCCACATCTAAATCACATCTTCCATCCCGGCTAAACGCACTCCCCAAGTATAAAATTTCATTCACCTGTTCTAGACATTCCTGATTTAACCAAATTTCGCACTTCGTTCTTTCTTCGTCCCTTTCAAATACCAGAACCTTAGTTTTATTAGCATTCAAACGGAGACCATTAATTTCACATTCTTCTTCATACACGTGACTAATGCCTGCAGTTCTGCCTCTGATGGTGCTATAAGCACTGCATCATCAGCATAAAGCAGACAATTTACTTTTATGTCACCCAATTTCACACCCAAACAGCTATCTTTCAGCTTCTGTAAACAGCTGTCGAGATACAGTATGAATAGCCAGGAAGAAATGACACAACCCTGTTTTACGCCCGTTTGGACGCTAAACATGGGTGACAGGTCATGCCCTACCGCACACAGGCTTTACAGTCACAGTAAAGTGACTGCACAGCCCTTAGTAATCGACCATCCACACCATACCCCGGCAACAGTTCCCACATTTTCTTCCTTACAACCTTATCAAATGCTTTCTCAAGATCCACGAAAGCATAGAAAATCTTCTGGTTAGCAGCCAGAAGCTTGTCCGAGATCATGCGGAGAGAAAACATTTGATCCGTGCATCCTCTTCCAGGTCTAAATCCGCATTGTGCCTCCCACAGAAATCTTTCCGATTTATCTTGCATCCTTCGTGTCAAAACCTTCGAGTAAACTTTACTTGCTAAACTGGTCAAGCTGATCGCCCGATAGCACCCGCAGTCATAATGTGAACCTTTACCTTTATATAAAGGCACAATGACCGCGGATCGCCAATCATCCGGAACAGCCCCGTTCGCCAGCACAAATTGCACAGCAGATGAAAGCTGACCCAGACGCGTGGCCCACCATACTTGACCATTTCAGCAGTAACTCTGTCTAGTCCCGCAGCCTTACCACATTTCAAACTTCTAATCGCACATTCAATCTCTTTCATACTGATGACCTCAGTGTCATCGAGGTTCGAGTCTGGCGTACCAGTCACGGCGTCACCCCGGATCCCTCACTAAGATCATCACACGCATACATCTCTCTATAAAATTCGCTCCATCGCTGCAAGACGTCCGATTTTTCTGAGAGGACGTCATTGGTTCCCGGAAAGCACTTTATTCATTCTTAAGGCTGTCGCACCACCTGGGTCCTTCCAACCTCTTTCCAGAAGAGTTTGAGTTCTCCTTGAAGTTGTGCGACAACCTTTCATCCGCTTCCATTCTACTCCTTTCACGCACTTCCTGAATCAATGCTTTCGTGTGAACTTTCTGGAGCTTATATCTTTCTTTCCTCTTCTCTCTCATATCCTTATCATTACTAGAGGCCAAGTAGTCAAACCATGCTTTCTTCTTCTTATTTACAGCTTCTTTCACTTCGTCATTCCACCATGCATCACCCTTTTACTACTACCTCTTTTCACAGTTCCACACACGTCTTCCGCTGCACTAACCATTCCATCTCTAAGGCTCTGCCATATTTCTTCCACACATTCTTTCCTAACACCAATGCTGTCCAGCTTTTCGGCTACCCTTGCTTGATATTTATTCCTAGTGTCCGCTTCCTGAAGCTTCCAGCTTCGATGCTACCGACCGACTGTGGTTCTGGTATCGCCGTCCGGTGGCGCCAACCCGCGAACAGACCCCTAAATCTAGTAATCACTAGGTAGTGATCCGTTCCCAGGTCAGCACCTCGGAACACTCGCGTATCCATCACCTGTTTTCGCAGTCGGTCATCCACCAGGAATAAATCGATCATACTTCTCTCATTCTCTTGTTCTAGTATACATATGGATTTTCTTGTGACTAAACATAGTGTTTGTCACAAGAAGACCCTTTTCCTTGCATACAGCCAGTATAAGCTTGCCAGCATCGTTAACCCTTTTATCGCCAAACATTCCAAGCACCGACTCGTACCCTGGCCGAGCGGTACCAACCCATCCATTCAAATCACCACATACAACAATTCTTTCGTTTCCTCTAACCAAGTCTAGAACTTCTCTTACATTCTCCCAAAACTCCTCCAGCTCAGCTCTGGACGACGAAGCCACCGGAGCATAAACAGCCAAAAGGAATGACTTCGTCAGTCCCAATTTAAAGCGAACCCAGAGAAGTCTCGAGTTCACAACCTTATATTCAGTCATAACATCGACCAACCGAGACGACAGCAGCACCCCCACTCCCTGGCAAGCGCTCTCGCTCTCGGGACTCCGGACCATAGAGCTAACGCCCCGCCAGGGAGCCTTCAGTACCACTGCCCTTCCGCTTGGTCTCCGACAAACACACGACATCTAATTCTCTTTCTTTCATTGTTTCAATCAACTCATTCGTCTTATCTCTCATGCCTCCTCTAACATTCCACGTGCCAACTCTGCCTCCGTCCTCCACCTTCCGCCGTGTCGGGCTGTGCGTGACGGGTGGCGGTCCCCATCGCCGCTTTGCGCGCTGCATTTCACACCAACGGGGACGAACTGGTGTGCGTCGTCTTGGGGACGCCCTAACCCTCGTTGGCATGGGTGCGCAGCTGTGTGGGGTGCAGCCCTGAAAAGGGCTGGCAGGGGTCGCGACGAGCACGCTTCTACAATGACCCTATATATATATATATATATATATATATATATATATATATATATATATATATATATATATATATATATATATATATATATATATATATATATATATATATATATATATATATATATATATATATATATATATATATATATATATATATATATATATATATATATATATATATATATATATATATATATATATATATATATATATATATATATATATATATATATATATATATATATATATATATATATGTCAATAAACTCCATCAGGTGTTTTGTTTGCATGCAGCTAAAACCTTTTTCATAGACTCAGAAACCGCGATGGCTGCCACAAACACCAAAATGCGAAACAATATTGCAAAAGTTGTTTTCTACTTTGACCCGACCGGGAATCAAAACCTGAACGGCAGAGATGGCGACATTTCATAGGGGCGAAAACCCGTGTACGCGTAGCTCTACCACATAGATCGTGAATTTATTGCATGTAAATATAGATATTTCAAATCTAACTTGGAATTAGTAAAGTTCCAAGTATACGTCATCGCTCAAATACTAAGGTAGAGTAACTTGTATGAGCAATAACGAAAGATCGATGACGCGCGAGAAACCACCGCATAGTGTCTCAACCAATCAAACTGCAAACTTATCCAATATCTTAACGTACGATATTCGATACGTGAAATGCAAGCAAGCAGGAGTACTCAAAGGTGCTTATAATTATTTTATTTTTAATAAATTATAAAAAGAAGAAGAATTAGAAAAAAGAGTCACGATAACCGTGGTTAGTGATAAAGTGGTTGGGTGATCGGAATCCGAGTCAAGAGACCGGAGTTCGATCCCCATATGCTAGGCCTGTACCAATAACATATTTTTTTTAAAACTTATTTTCGATTTAAATCGTTGGCTTGGATAAAGACGGTGATAGACTCACCACTCAACAGCTGTAATGTAAAACATAGAAAATAAAAAAAAAACTGACGAGAGACCCGAGTTCGATCCCCAGAAGGCAAGCCCGTACCAATGAGTTTAAAAAAACTGATGTACCAATTTTATCGTTTGCTTGGACATAAAGACGGCGCCGGGCTCACCACCTGCCACGTTGTCCCGAAAATATCTTCGGTGGAAGGTGGGTCGGAGAGACTTAATTGTCTAGACTAGACCTCTGTCTACCCCTGTATTGGGAATTGTGTGAAGATATTTATTTATTTAACAAATATAGCAAATATGATAAACCTATCAAGACTATTCCATTAGTCGCTTCTTAAGGGATAAGGTTAAGCCGATACCACTGTGGCCAACATGTAAACAGTAGACGTCTTATCTATCATAATATCTTAATGCCATTGCCAATACTGGGGTAGACAGAGGTCTAGACTCATGTCCTCTCGACCCACCTTCCACTGAAAATATTTTGGGACTACGTGACAGTAGGTGAACCTGTCGGAGTTTTTGCATCCAAGCTTACGATGTAAATTGTAAAAAAAAATTGAAAAATCCATTCGTACGAGCATTGGCAATCAAACTCGGTTCTTTTGATTTAATTTACGATCACCCAACAACTCAGCTATCGTGTAAACAGTATCTCAAAGTATGTTAAAATAATTGGAAAGCATACGTCATTCGTTTCTATTGTTAGATAGACATTTTCCTCCTTTGAGAAATCAATTTACAGGTACATATCCTAGGCAACGAGCGGTATCAAAGGGAGGTTTAAATGACATGACGGGTAAATATGATATACAATACACAATAAAAGTATTGCTTTTATTCCGTTATTCAAATCGCGGTTCCTGTAATAAAAATATGTTATCAATAGAAACAATAATGATTAGTACTTCTTCTTGGGAACAGAACCATGACAGGTGAGTGGTTGGGAGATCGGAATTCGAGTCCAGAGATTCGAGTTTGATCTCCAAGGCGAGGCGTTATGAGGTAAAAAACCATTAAAAACAGTTTTGAATTGAGTACCTTCTCCTTTTTAAACGTCGGTTGATATGTTTTACATTTGGAGTTGGATCATAGATTCACATTAAACCGACTGAATGAATTCGAATAAAATTAAACATAAAGATAGTTTAAATCCATTATCTACATTATGAATATTATCAAAATAATACTTTTATTTATTTATTTAATTTGGTTTACCAACTAAACACATACAGAACATTGCCAATTAATGTAAAACTAAATATTAATATATTAACTTGCATTTGTGTTTAAATTAAAGGTAAACTCAGCATTATACATATAAACGTTAAAAATATATGTTTAGGTTTACAGTCTCAAAAAAAAATTAAATAAACATGCCTTTTCAGTAAATAATGAAGTGGGCTTTTCCAATAAAAAACAATATTTCCAAACCTTAAATGAAAAGCAAGAATTGATATAATATTACAGGTTATTATTTTATAACAGAGAGTAAAGTTAATATTTATTTTCCTTTAACATTTTACAAATATTATTGTCTGTTGTAATAATAATTATAAATTTTCCTTTTAAAAATAAAGTAGCCATCGGCAAATATATCAGCATTACACTCTTGAGACAATTGGTTAAATGTTTGTAGTGTTGCCGATAAAGGGCTGCTTTTGCCATAATTGTTACGGTTGGTTTGAATGTAAAAGGGTTTGTAGTTTTGTACTCTAGCATTAATTCTTGGCACATTGATACATATATTATTCAAGAGAGATCGGCAATCAATTCTATTATTCAAAATGGTTGATGCAAATGGCATAACGTTTTTCGACGTTTGATATGCTGTTATGATCTGTAACATCTGTATGATCTTTATTTAAAAGTTTACCTGGAAACCAAACCTGGATTCGGTTGGGCACAAACTGCTTTTTTCATTTGATCGAATTTTAAAATATATGAATGAAAAAATACCATAAATGAATATATTAATGAAAATATCCCCCGGGAGTGAGTTAATAGCTCCCATGCTGTTTCTAATTATTATATGATCAACATTGTAATCTTATTCTTAAATGACAAAAAATGGTATTACTTTCTTTCTTCTGCTTGTTCTCCGTTAGAGAAACCGCATCACGAAACGGTGGTAGATAAAAAATTACTATTAACAAATGTAATTGTATATTACTTACGTCGATGAATTTCAAAGGGTTAGGCGTAAAATTTAGAAAAACAATGACAAACAGGTATATTCTTCTTTAACCCTTAATATCCCTTAGTTTGCAAAGCTTTGGGGCACTTCTAACATAAAAATTATATAATTTTCCTGTAACGAGTTTGCGAAATATAAAATATCGAATTTCAGTTGAAGTAAACTAAAATTATAAAAGTATCGCGCTCTGATAAACATAAAAAAGCGAAAGTTTATCTTAAATTTCATTTGCGCTTTGAAAGTTTGTCGTTTTAAATTTCGATACAATATTCATAAGCGTAAAACTCACGGTGGCAGGGAAGCTTAATTTAAAACTTTTTATTCATTCCTTTTGAACTTTATTTTATGAATACTGGCAATTGAAAGACTCATTTCTTTTTTTTATATTGAATAATAATAAAAAAAAGAAATGAGTATTTTTATTTTATTCTGGGGTGATTCATAACTACACAACACTCTTTATAATTACGCAACTTCTTTGGCACCGTTATTTTAAAAGTTGGTAGTCTACTTCTTCGTTTTTATTCGGTAAGGTCACTTTCTACCGACAATCAGTAAAGTGACGACTATTCTATGCCGACATATTAGAACGTAATCCATTCTATTATGGGGTCTTGTGAGGGGTAATGTTGGGGTCATTTGGTTCTTAATTTTCGCATAAAACACCTCAATTGTCCCCTTACGACCTACCTACCTTAAGACCTACTCGGTTATTTGGTTGTACGTGGCTTATTTATAAAAAACAATGTAAATATTACGAAGGTAAAGTAAGGGAAGCGCACACTGCGTTCGAAGCTACGGTTTGCGGATTTTGAATCCCTCTAAGGTCTAACATTTATGTAATGTATATGAATGTTTGTACTCAAGTCATGGATGTTTATGTACATGTTATGCATATTTATCTATGTTAGTATATTGTACCGTTAGCTCTACCACTGAGGGAAGGATAAACTCACCACTTGTTATGTTGTCCTAAATAATCTTCAGTGAAAGTGGGCCAAAAAGACTTATTAGGAGACAAGCTTGTAAACCACTGTATTAGAAATAGCCTGAAGACATTAATTTTTTTTTATTTGTACTGTACAAAATAAATGTATTTAGAAAATTAATTAAAGAAAATTTATTTTGGAAGATTATTTACCTTGAAGACTAATACAATCTATATTTAGGAAATATTAAACTAAAGTGTAAAAAAAGTAAACGAATATTTCACGATGAACACGAATCCGTTTTACTCTAAATTCATTCCAAATTCGAATTATATTTAAAAAGTCAATTACGTGGGCCGTAATAAAATAGATACCGAAAATGAAAGTGCCTCCGGCGAAAGTTACGAAAGCAGTTTCGATCAGACCTTCGATTATTCTTTTACATTGAATTTCGTATGCCCTTTGAAGGGAACGGTTATCTTTTTTTTTTAATATTTACGCATTTTTCCATAGGCAGAGGTATGCAATGAAAAGTTTTCATCCACTTTCTACCGAGGCTTATTTGGGACACGTTGTCCAGAGCTTATGTCCAAGCTAACCGTACAATATACTGGGTGGGCCATGAATTAGTTAACATTTGAAAAAATCGTATAAAAAAACCATTTAACATATTTTAGAAATCGTTTACAAGAAAGCTAATTAGCTGTAATTTATTTTTTAAAAATTATTTCGTCTAAATGACCACCGTTTCGGTTTTTGCACTCATCTAAGCGAGTCCTGAAGTTTTTGAATACTCTTCTGCAAATAGACCGCGAGATGATTTTTTCTTTAAGTTGACGTAGTGTATTTCAATTTAGACATTTTAGGTTTATCAATGTAGACACGACTCTCTAAATAACCCCATAAAAAGAAGTCTGCTGGGGATAGATCTGGACTTCTGGGTGGCCATGGGATGTCACCCCGTCTGGATATCAGCTTTTCGGGAAACATGTCTTTGACCACCGGCAAGGACTCGTTCGATGTGTGACACGTGGCTTCCAGTAGCATCGGTGCTAAGAACTCCCGTAACATTTTCACATACTCGGCAGAATTAACAGTAACTGAACGGCCTCGAGAATCTTCAAAAAAGTAAGGTTCGATGATTCCTTTTGCTGAAATTACATATAAGATAACCTTAGGAGAGTGAAGTGGCCTTAAATGTTTAGCTTTAGGATTTTCGCTGCTCCAATACCTACAATTCTGTTTGTTTACATGTCCATTTAGAAAAATTATTTTTTAAAAAGTAGTCAGAAAATAAGATGTAGTGAAAATTACTGAAACGAGTTAACATTGTTTCGGCATATGACTTACGCAAATTTAAATCATTCAATCATCAGTTCTTGCACTAGCTGGATTTTATATGAATGTAATTTCAAATCTAATTTCAAAATACGGCGTAATGATGTGCGGGATAATCCTAATTCAGCCGAACGTTAGCGTGTCGATAAATCTGGATCATGTCGAACAGAAGGGGAAACTTGCTGCACGTTCTCTTCGCTCCGAGAAGTCCGTGGGCCGCCGGTTTGTTTCACATTTAGTGTAGATCCCGTCTCTTCGAACTTCTTCACCCATTTCTTTATTAAAGGAGCACTTGGACACTGACTTAAGTCGTGTAAGCCATATTCAACGCGAAATAAGCGTCTTACAGTAATGAGCGAAAAGTCGTTTAAATAAAACTGTTTCACGCAGTAAGCGCGTTGCGGTCCCGTGAAGCGATCCATTGCGACTAAATTTCCAAGAAGCGAGTTAGTGCCCCTGCCCGCGCCCGCGCCCCGCGCGGCAATAGTTTGCGCGGTAAGTTACATTTAAATGTTAACGAATTCTTGGCACACCCTGTACTCATATTTTACGTAGATAAATATTCATTTACACATATGAACATCCATAACTCGAGAAAAATCATTCATATTTATCACACAAATGTTTACCTCTAGTGGAATTCAAACCCGCAACCCTTAGCATCCACGGCATCCACGGCACTTTCAACTGGGTTATAGAGTCAGTTATCTTGGGCCACGAAAAATGGTCACCTATTGTTTTTTTAGAATTAATTGATTACTAGCATAATCCTGTCACGCTTAGGTATGGTTATATGACATTGATTATAAGGGACACGAATAAAATAATCTACGGAACTTGAATGCACTGGGAATATACAACAGTGTAGAAAAGTGGTTATCCACGATAACCATTCCGGGAATCGAACCTCGGTCCTTAGAGCTGGCGACACCATGAACGTTTGAAACAGTGTGTAGGCCACTCTCTACGAAGGTCGTCAAAATACAAATTTAAACAATTTTCAATAGCAATATGTGCTACACTTATATTTAAATCAATTTAGGTACAATGCTGCATGTAATAATTATTTAGGGTTGCCTTTTAAGGAAGAAACACAAAATATATAAATTACTATTTGTGGTAATTTTATATTACCTCAATTCGTTAAATAAAAATCTTCACGCATAGTTCCAGGGTAGCCAAAGAGAACTGATCGCCAAGTGTCATGATCCCTGCATATCTTCACTTCTTTCAAATTCCTAATTTTCTTCATACGCAAACGTCTAAGTATCTGAGTACTCTTGAACCTTCGACATTGACATGGTCTTAGAAAGTTACTCTCGACCTATCTCGTCTCCATTTATTTTAACTTTAGCGCTGTATTATTCAATTATTATTTACTAGATTTTACCCGCACTTTCGCTTGCATTGGTTTCTATAAACAACAGCCAAAGTTATAATAATTTTCAAAAGAAATCAAATAAAATTATAACATGACTATTTCTGAATCAAATAGAAATAGGTGATGCAATAATTAAATGAATAGCGAGCTGACCGCCCAAAGTTACTTATTGCAACGACTTTTCGCCATAATTTTTTAATCCACATACTTCGTTGAATATTAAGTGTCAAAGCAATCACCATAGTTACCCAAATGCTCTAACCAATAACAAAATGGCAGCGCTCGTAAAATAAAGCTTTAAAGGGATCTATATAATAATATATGTTTTCTAAAATCATGGCAAAATGTCAAACGATGTCTTTTATAGGTAAATTTTTATATTAGGATAAATTATTGTAATTTTAGATGAGATAAAAATAAATAAATAAATATCTTCATGCAATTCCCAATACAGGGAAGACAGAGGTCTAGTCTAGACGTGACAGGTGGTGAGCCGTCGCCGTCTTTATGTCCAAGCTAACCGTACAATATACTGGGTGGGCCATGAATTAGTTAACATTTGAAAAATCGTATAAAAACCATTTAACATATTTTAGAAATCGTTTATTTACAAAGCTAATTAGCTGTAATTTATTTTTTAAAAATTATTTCGTCTAAATGACCACCGTTTCGGTTTTTGCACTCATCTAAGCGAGTCCTGAAGTTTTTGAATACTCTTCTGCAAATAGACCGCGAGATGATTTTTTCTTTAAGTTGACGTAGTGTATTTCAATTTAGACATTTTAGGTTTATCAATGTAGACACGACTCTCTAAATAACCCCATAAAAAGAAGTCTGCTGGGGATAGATCTGGACTTCTGGGTGGCCATGGGATGTCACCCCGTCTGGATATCAGCTTTTCGGGAAACATGTCTTTGACCACCGGCAAGGACTCGTTCGATGTGTGACACGTGGCTTCCAGTAGCATCGGTGTTAAGAACTCCCGTAACATTTTCACATACTCGGCAGAATTAACAGTAACTGAACGGCCTCGAGAATCTTCAAAAAAGTAAGGTTCGATGATTCCTTTTGCTGAAATTACATATAAGATAACCTTAGGAGAGTGAAGTGGCCTTAAATGTTTAGCTTTAGGATTTTCGCTGCTCCAATACCTACAATTCTGTTTGTTTACATGTCCATTTAGAAAAATTATTTTTTAAAAAGTAGTCAGAAAATAAGATGTAGTGAAAATTACTGAAACGAGTTAACATTGTTTCGGCATATGACTTACGCAAATTTAAATCATTCAATCATCAGATCTTGCCTAAGCTGGATTTTATATGAATGTAATTTCAAATCTAATTTCAAAATACGGCGTAATGATGTGCGGGATAATCCTAATTCAGCCGAACGTTAGCGTGTCGATAAATCTGGATCATGTCGAACAGAAGGGGAAACTTGCTGCACGTTCTCTTCGCTCCGAGAAGTCCGTGGGCCGCCGGTTTGTTTCACATTTAGTGTAGATCCCGTCTCTTCGAACTTCTTCACCCATTTCTTTATTAAAGGAGCACTTGGACACTGACTTAAGTCGTGTAAGCCATATTCAACGCGAAATAAGCGTCTTACAGTAATGAGCGAAAAGTCGTTTAAATAAAACTGTTTCACGCAGTAAGCGCGTTGCGGCCCCGTGAAGCGATCCATTGCGACTAAATTTCCAAGAAGCGAGTTAGTGCCCCTGCCCGCGCCCGCGCCCCGCGCGGCAATAGTTTGCGCGGTAAGTTACATTTAAATGTTAACGAATTCTTGGCACACCCTGTACTCATATTTTACGTAGATAAATATTCATTTACACATATGAACATCCATAACTCGAGAAAAATCATTCATATTTATCACACAAATGTTTACCTCTAGTGGAATTCAAACCCGCAACCCTTAGCATCCACGGCATCCACGGCACTTTCAACTGGGTTATAGAGTCAGTTATCTTGGGCCACGAAAAATGGTCACCTATTGTTTTTTTAGAATTAATTGATTACTAGCATAATCCTGTCACGCTTAGGTATGGTTATATGACATTGATTATAAGGGACACGAATAAAAATAATCTACGGAACTTGAATGCACTGGGAATATACAACAGTGTAGAAAAAGTGGTTATCCACGATAACCATTCCGGGAATCGAACCTCGGTCCTCAGAGCTGGCGATACCATGAACGTTTGAAACGGTGTGTAGGCCACTCTCTACGAAGGTCGTCAAAATACAAATTTAAACAATTTTCAATTGCAATATGTGCTACACTTATATTTAAATCAATTTAGGTACAATGATGCATGTAATAATTATTTAGGGTTGCCTTTTAAGGAATTTTCCCTCGAATTGAAGTAACACAAAATATATAAATTACTATTTGTGGTAATTTTATATTACCTCAATTCGTTAAATAAAAATCTTCACGCATAGTTCCAGGGTAGCCAAAGAGAACTGATCGCCAAGTGTCATGATCCCTGCATATCTTCACTTCTTTCAAATTCCTAATTTTCTTCATACGCAAACGTCTAAGTATCTGAGTACTCTTGAACCTTCGACATTGACATGGTCTTAGAAAGTTACTCTCGACCTATCTCGTCTCCATTTATTTTAACTTTAGCGCTGTATTATTCAATTATTATTTACTAGATTTTACCCGCACTTTCGCTTGCATTGGTTTCTATAAACAACAGCCAAAGTTATAATAATTTTCAAAAGAAATCAAATAAAATTATAACATGACTATTTCTGAATCAAATAGAAACAGGTGATGCAATAATTAAATGAATAGCGAGCTGACCGCCCAAAGTTACTTATTGCAACGACTTTTCGCCATAATTTTTTAATCCACATACTTCGTTGAATATTAAGTGTCAAAGCAATCACCATAGTTACCCAAATGCTCTAACCAATAACAAAATGGCAGCGCTCGTAAAATAAAGCTTTAAAGGGATCTATATAATAATATATGTTTTCTAAAATCATGGCAAAATGTCAAACGATGTCTTTTATAGGTAAATTTTTATATTAGGATAAATTATTGTAATTTTAGATGAGATAAAAATAAATAAATAAATATCTTCATGCAATTCCCAATACAGGGGAAGACAGAGGTCTAGTCTAGACGTGACAGGTGGTGAGCCCGTCGCCGTCTTTATGTCCAAGCCAACGATAAAATTCGTACATAAGTTTTTGAAAAACCCATTGGTACGAGCCTGCCACCTGGGGATCGAACTCGGGTCTCTTGACTCCTAATTCCGACCACCAAACCACTGGCTATGGTGACATAGTTGGGATCCCTAATGAAAAAAAAACAGTCAATGTTACTGGCTGCTAATGTAGCTTACTACTGGTAAAAGAATTTTTGAAATCGGTTTAGTACCTAAATGTGTTACCCCGTAACAAACATACTTACTTTCGCATTTATATTACAATAATTATAAAACAAATCTGGGAAAGAGTTGGTCCATCCCATTTTAACTTCTATTATTTTATCTTCAATATTGTATGTGTCTTTGATAAAAATTAAAATGACAAAAAAGAGTCCATGAATGAGATTTTGTGAAATGTTTCAACAAATACCTTTACGTTACTGCTCTACTACTAAATACATTTCCTATTTTCAATTCGGACCATGACGACATTATCATTAAAGCAATTAAATTTTCACGGAACTTCAATCTATCAGAATCGAATCGGTCTAGTCGTAACGCGCCGATGCATATTGTTTCCAATATACACTGCAATTAACCAGTTCAATAGTTTGAACATTATTAGTCATAATTTCATTCCTATCCCTGGTTCACAAGTTCACATAGAATGGTTTACAGTCGGATAGGCAATAGCAGCAGATGAAGTAGCAATTTGTTGGCGCTGAATTGTTACGATGCTTTCCTAATGGAGAATAACAATTTATAGCGATATTTGTATAACATTATATCGAATAATTGTATTGTATTGTTTGCGAATTAAATAAAAATAGCTACGTATTATACGATAAGTTTCTGGAGTGGCAACCGCGGTTAGGCAAACGCAGTGTGGGACGACCCCACAGAATGTTGTGACGACCTGCAAAATATTGCGGGAGTCGATGGATGCAGGCGGCTGAGGACTGTTCTTTGTGGCGAATTCTGTATGTACGAATTTCATCGTTGGCTTGGACTTAAAGGCGGCGACGGGCTCACCACCTGTCACGTTGTCCCGAAAATATCTTCGGTGGAAGGTGGGTCAAAGGGACTTAATTGTCTAGACTTGACCTCTGACTATCCCTGTATTGGGAATTGCGTAGATATTTATTTATATTTTACAATTTATAGCGATATTTGTATAACATTATATCGAATAATTGTATTGTAATCGAAATAACTAAACGTTGTTATATGTTATAAAATAAGTTTCTCGAGTGGCAACCGCGGTTAGGCAAACGCAGTGTGGGACGACCCCACAGAATGTTGTGACGACCTGCAAAATATTGCGGGAGTCGATGGATGCAGGTGGCTGAGGACTGTTCTTTGTAGTGAATTCTGTATGTACGAATTTCATCGTTGGCTTGGACTTAAAGGCGGCGACGGGCTCACCACCTGTCACGTTGTCCCGAAAATATCTTCGGTGGAAGGTGGGTCAAAGGGACTTAATTGTCTAGACTTGACCTCTGACTATCCCTGTATTGGGAATTGCGTAGATATTTATTTATATTTTACAATTTATAGCGATATTTGTATAACATTATATCGAATAATTGTATTGTAATCGAAATAACTAAAATATCTTCGGTGGAAGGTGGAATTCAAAGGACTTAATTGTCTAGACTTGACCTCTGACTATCCCTGTATTGGGAATTGCGTAGATATTTATTTATATTTTACAATTTATAGTCACGATAGCCGAGTTGTTGGGTGGTCGAATTTCGAGTCGAGAGACCCGAGTTCGATCCCCAGGTGGCAGTACCAATGAGTTTTTCAAAAACTTATATACGAATTTCATCGTTGGCTTGGACTTAAAGGCGGCGACGGGCTCACCACCTGTCACGTTGTCCCGAAAATATCTTCGGTGGAAGGTGGGTCAAAGGGACTTAATTGTCTAGACTTGACCTCTGACTATCCCTGTATTGGGAATTGCGTAGATATTTATTTATATTTTACAATTTATAGCGATATTTGTATAACATTATATCGAATAATTGTATTGTAATCGAAATAACTAAACGTTGTTATATATTATAAAATAAGTTTCTCGAGTGGCAACCGCGGTTAGGCAAACGCAGTGTAGGACGACCCCACAGAATGTTGTGACGACCTGCAAAATATTGCGGGGAGTCGATGGATGCAGGTGGCTAAGGACTGTTGTTTGTGGCGAATTCTGTATGTACGAATTTCATCGTTGGCTTGGACTTAAAGGCGGCGACGGGCTCACCACCTGTCACGTTGTCCCGAAAATATCTTCGGTGGAAGGTGGGTCAAAGGACTTTATTGTCAGGACGAAATCTACCCCACTATTGGGAATAGCGTAAAGATATTATTCATGTTTTTATAATAAATAGCTGCGTGGGTTATTTGTAACCATTTTTTGTATGTATATTATTCCGTAAGCGATTTACAAATGAACAATTTATAAATATTACATACATACATACAATCACGCCTCTTTCCCATAGGGGTAGGCAGAGACCACTTCTTTTCACTTGCTAGGATCCGTACGTACTTATTTCGTTTCGTCCACTTTCATTATTCCCTTCATACATTCTCTTAGGGTACTCTTGACCTGGCCTTTTAGTACTAGTTATTAGTACTTTTTGTATGTATATTATTCCGTAAGCGATTTACAAATGAACAATTTATAAATATTACATACATACATACATACAATCACGCCTCTTTCCCATAGGGGTAGGCAGAGACCACTTCTTTTCACTTGCTAGGATCCGTACGTACTTGTTTCGTTTTGTGCACTTTCATTATTCCTTCATACATTCTCTTAGGGTACTCTTGACCTGGCCTTTTAGTACTAGTTATTAGTACTTTTTGTATGTATATTATTCCGTAAGCGATTTACAAATGAACAATTTATAAATATTACATACATACATACATACATACATACAATCACGCCTCTTTCCCATAGGGGTAGGCAGAGACCACTTCTTTTCACTTGCTAGGATCCGTACGTACTTGTTTCGTTTTGTGCACTTTCATTATTCCTTCATACATTCTCTTAGGGTACTCTTGACCTGGCCTTTTAGTACTAGTTATTAGTACTTTTTGTATGTATATTATTCCGTAAGCGATTTACAAATGAACAATTTATAAATATTACATACATACATACATACAATCACGCCTCTTTCCCATAGGGGTAGGCAGAGACCACTTCTTTTCACTTGCTAGGATCCGTACGTACTTGTTTCGTTTTGTGCACTTTCATTATTCCTTCATACATTCTCTTAGGGTACTCTTGACCTGGCCTTTTAGTACTAGTTATTAGTACTTTTTGTATGTATATTATTCCGTAAGCGATTTACAAATGAACAATTTATAAATATTACATACATACATACATACATACATACAATCACGCCTCTTTCCCATAGGGGTAGGCAGAGACCACTTCTTTTCACTTGCTAGGATCCGTACGTACTTGTTTCGTTTTGTGCACTTTCATTATTCCTTCATACATTCTCTTAGGGTACTCTTGACCTGGCCTTTTAGTACTAGTTATTAGTACTTTTTGTATGTATATTATTCCGTAAGCGATTTACAAATGAACAATTTATAAATATTACATACATACATACAATCACGCCTCTTTCCCATAGGGGTAGGCAGAGACCACTTCTTTTCACTTGCTAGGATCCGTACGTACTTGTTTCGTTTTGTGCACTTTCATTATTCCTTCATACATTCTCTTAGGGTACTCTTGACCTGGCCTTTTAGTACTAGTTATTAGTACTTTTTGTATGTATATTATTCCGTAAGCGATTTACAAATGAACAATTTATAAATATTACATACATACATACATACAATCACGCCTCTTTCCCATAGGGGTAGGCAGAGACCACTTCTTTTCACTTGCTAGGATCCGTACGTACTTGTTTCGTTTTGTGCACTTTCATTATTCCTTCATACATTCTCTTAGGGTACTCTTGACCTGGCCTTTTAGTACTAGTTATTAGTACTTTTTGTATGTATATTATTCCGTAAGCGATTTACAAATGAACAATTTATAAATATTACATACATACATACAATCACGCCTCTTTCCCATAGGGGTAGGCAGAGACCACTTCTTTTCACTTGCTAGGATCCGTACGTACTTATTTCGTTTCGTCCACTTTCATTATTCCCTTCATACATTCTCTTAGGGTACTCTTGACCTGGCCTTTTAGTACTAGTTATTAGTACTTTTTGTACTAGTTTACTAATAATTACTGTCTGCAAGTAATGTATTCTTTTCATAAATTAACGCAACGGAAAAGATTATGAATATAATAGCCTTTAAATAATTAAGCTAATATAAAAAAGTGATGCAATATTTTATTTACGCTGTTATATAAAAATGTATAAATAAAATAAATATAAATAAATATCCTCACGCAATTTCCAACACAGGTAGACAGAGGACTAGTCTAGACAATTCATTCCCTTTGACCTTTGGCTCGAAGATAGTTTCGTAAATAAGTTTTTGAAAACCCATTGGTACGAGCCTGCCACCCAGGGATCGTATTCGGGTCTCTTGACTCGGAATTACGACCACCCAACCACTCGGCTATCGTGACTCAGTTATATAAAAATAAGTACTAATTTTTTAACATATATTAATTTTTCAAAATAATCGAGTCCATATAAATGTAGAATTTTAAAATAGTTTGTCACGTATAATATAAACAACAATTTAAATATAATTAACACAGAACTCTACATAATATGTAATTTTGTTATGTATTTCTATTTAATGTTTGTGGAAAGAGCGTATATCATAAGTTAAATAAATTACATCATAATTGATAAACATCACGTACATTTCGCGGTGAGGGTGACAGCAATATATTTCAAACGTACGAAAATATAAATTTACGATAAATTTTCACATCAGCAGTTTCACCCCAGAGCGATCAATTTCACGACGCGTCGTTAAATAAGGCGAGCATTCTTCCGGCCCTTAAAGACGCCTGCATATGCACATTACTTACAGCTTCAGAATATTTTGCTACAGTCGCAAAAATGGAGCATTGTATGACTACAAAGCACATCATAAAACTACATATTTCAGTAAAAAAAATATAAAGGAATAGCAAAGAAGACGACATAGAACGTTCCTGTGTCATTTGGGGGAGGCCTATGTTCAACAGTGGATTACTGATAGGCTGTTATGATGATGACAGAGGCCATTGCATTTATTGCAGTGTGGGCGGTGCCTCTTAAATTTATAATAGCAATTTTTAGTATTCTTCACGCCATTACCTATATAGAGATAGATAGAAAACTAGACAATTAAGACCTTTCGACAAAACAGACAGACATTTTTCGTAAAAACGTGACAGGTGGTGAGTCTGTAGCCGTATTTATGTCCAACCCAACTATATAAATCGTATATCGTATAAGTTTTTGGAAAAACCTATTGGCGTGAGCACTATCTGGAGGTCGTACTAGCATCTCTTGACTCGAATTTCATTCACCTTCCAACTTGGCTTCCGTGACTTCTTTTGAAGAAATAATTTTAAGTGCTAATAACAAATAAATAATTACTTATCATAGAAATTTCTTTGATCCCGAAGTAAGTTAAAGCACTTGTGTTATGGAATTAAAAACAACGAAAGACACGATGTAGAAGAATTGACTTTCTACATTAACCCGCCTGAGAGACGAACCTCAGATCTCATAGCTGGTGACACCACGAAAACCGGTACGCCACTTATCGATGGGGTTTTAATAATATGTAACACATATAATGGCTTGTACCAGTTACTGCTGGACATCCGCGGGAGACTTTTTCCATAATCGCCACGCTCGGCAAGCGGATTGGTTACCATCTTGCACCTTGTCCGACATAGGACAGCCGATAACACTACGGATGAACAATATATAAAACTAATATCATAGAATTCATAGTCGCCTGCTCTGAGGTCAAGGGTTCCCGGAGAGGTCGATGTGGATAATCACTTGTTCCATATTGCCTCGGATGGAATTTTGAACAGGTCGGTAACCTCGTGAGCCAGTTCTAGAAATTTTTATATTTATTATTATGGTGTATTTCTTATATTATCTCGACTGATTGGGTGTTTTATACATATAAAAGTACCTAAAATAAAATAAAAAAAAATAAATAAAGTGTTACAAAATATATTTACGTAAAATATACTAATCCATAAATATAACAAATATAATAAATAAATATTAAGACCCAAATAGACGGAAGCCCTCGATAGGGGACACCAGACGGTCGAAGGTTAGGACGACAGAGAGAGAGAAACCTGAAAACGATGCGGGTCGTACAGAGGTATATTATTATTTTCATATGTTATTATTATTATTATGAGGGATGAGCAAAATAATAATCGATTTCATTATTAACAATCATGTATACGTACATGTTTTAGTAGAAAATAATGGCGTTACGACCTACTAAATCTCTGTTTGCTCGCACAATACAAACAATTCAAAAATTCAAAACAATCTCGAGCGCTTTGCATACCAACTGATTCCATAAATCATTGTTGCGTCATGCGAAATGGAAAACTTTTTGTAATTTTTGAAACAAATGCTGTTTCTCACTGCATACTGTACAACCACGTTATGTTACATATGCGAATATTTGTTTAAGCAATAAAAAATTAATAAATAATGATAATATATACTTAGAGACAACATCACATACATTGGCTCTAATCCCAAAGTAAGTATCAAAGTAAGAATCAGAAAACAATGAAGGCAACTCAAACACTCATACTTAAGATAGTGTGGAAAAAAATGATTTTCTAAATTGACACGTCCGGGAATCGAAAACAGCTAGCAAGGTACGAAAACCAGTGGGTACGCCACTCATCTCTATTGAGACCGTAGTCCACTAAGTTTGTTACTTTATTTCCCTATAAAAGTAAATATTTGAGTTTAAATGAGATGAGATTCTAAATAGCATACACGTACATAACGGCTTTTATTAATTCACGATTAATTTCTCAATTAACATTATTATTTAATACTCTCTCAGCAATTTCTTAGGTTCACAAACTAAAGGCCACATATACGGTAATGACGTCGAACTTTATTTACAAGTTCTGTGCTCGCGACGCGTAAAATCAGGAGCTTTTAAAGCTGCACTTTTTAAGCTGCACTTTTTGCGGCGAAATTACTGCCACCGTGAAATGAGTTCTCGTTTGACTTTGAGCGTTGGTGTTAAACTCCTGATTGGTGGTTAAACTCTTTGTAGTTCAGCTATTCCTATAGCTATTATGTATTTCTATTTAATGTTTGTGGAAAGAGCGTATATCATAAGTTAAATAAATTACATTAAAATTGATAAACATCACGTACATTTCACGGTGGGGGTGACAGCAATATATTTCAAACGTACGAAAATATAAATTTACGATAAATTTTCACCTCAACAGTTTCATCCCAGAGCGATCAATTTCACGACGCGTCGTTAAATGAGGCGGACATTCTTCCGGCCCTTAAAGACGCCTGCATATGCACATTACTTACAGCTTCAGAATATTTAGCTACAGTCGCAAAAATGGAGCATTGTGTGACTACAAAGCACATCATAAAACTATATATTTCAGTAAAAATATAGAGGAATAGCAAAAAATACGACATAGAACGTTCCGTGTCATTTGGGGGAGGCTTATGATCATCAGTGGATTACTGATAAGCTGTTATGATGATGACAGAGGCCATTGCATTTATTGCAGTGTGGGCGGTGCCTCTTAAATTTATAATAGCAATTTTTAGTATTCTTCACGCCATTACCTATATAGAGATAGATAGAAAACTAGACAATTAAGACCTTTCGACAAAACAGACAGACATTTTTCGTAAAAACGTGACAGGTGGTGAGTCTGTAGCCGTATTTATGTCCAACCCAACTATATAAATCGTATATCGTATAAGTTTTTGGAAAAACCTATTGGCGTGAGCACTATCTGGAGGTCGTACTAGCATCTCTTGACTCGAATTTCATTCACCTTCCAACTTGGCTTCCGTGACTTCTTTTGAAGAAATAATTTTAAGTGCTAATAACAAATAAATAATTACTTATCATAGAAATTTCTTTGATCCCGAAGTAAGTTAAAGCACTTGTGTTATGGAATTAAAAACAACGAAAGACACGATGTAGAAGAATTGACTTTCTACATTAACCCGCCTGAGAGACGAACCTCAGATCTCATAGCTGGTGACACCACGAAAACCGGTACGCCACTTATCGATGGGGTTTTAATAATATGTAACACATATAATGGCTTGTACCAGTTACTGCTGGACATCCGCGGGAGACTTTTTCCATAATCGCCACGCTCGGCAAGCGGATTGGTAATCATCTTGCACCTTGTCCGACATAGGACAGCCGATAACACTACGGATGAACAATATATAAAACTAATATCATAGAATTCATAGTCGCCTGCTCTGAGGTCAAGGGTTCCCGGAGAGGTAAATGTGGATAATCACTTGTTCCATATTGCCTCGGATGGAATTTTGAACAGGTCGGTAACCTCGTGAGCCAGTTCTAGAAATTTTTATATTTATTATTATGGTGTATTTCTTATATTATCTCGACTGATTGGGTGTTTTATACATATAAAAGTACCTAAAATAAAATTAAATAAAATTAATAAAATGTTATAAAATATATATACGTAATATATTAATGCATAAATATAATATATAAATTTTTAGACCCAACCAGACGGAAGCCCTCGATAGGGGACACCAGACGGTCGAAGGTTAGGACGACAGAGAGAGAGAAACCTGAAAACGATGCGGGTCGTACAGAGGTATATTATTATTTTCATATGTTATTATTATTATTATGAGGGATGAGCAAAATAATAATCGATTTCATTATTAACAATCATGTATACGTACGTGTGTTTGTAGAAAATAATGGCGTTACGCCCTACTAAATCTCTGTTTGCTCGCACAATACAAACAATTCAAAAATTCAAAACAATCTCGAGCGCTTTGCATACCAACTGATTCCATAAATCATTGTTGCGTCATGGGAAATGGAAAACTTTTGTAATTTTTGAAACAAATGCTTTTCTCATTGCATACTGTACAACCACGTTATGTTACATATGCGAATATTTGTTTAAGCAATAAAAAATTAATAAATAATGATAATATATACTTAGAGACAACATCACATACATTGGCTCTAATCCCAAAGTAAGTATCAAAGTAAGAATCAGAAAACAATGAAGGCAACTCAAACACTCATACTTAAGATAGTGTGGAAAAAAATGATTTTCTAAATTGACACGTCCGGGAATCGAAAACAGCTAGCAAGGTACGAAAACCAGTGGGTACGCCACTCATCTCTATTGAGACCGTAGTCCACTAAGTTTGTTACTTTATTTCCCTATAAAAGTAAATATTTGAGTTTAAATGAGATGAGATTCTAAATAGCATACACGTACATAACGGCTTTTATTAATTCACGATTAATTTCTCAATTAACATTATTATTTAATACTCTCTCAGCAATTTCTTAGGTTCACAAACTAAAGGCCACATAAATGGTAATGACGTCGAACTTTATTTACAAGTGCTGTGCTCGCGACGCGTAAAATCAGGAGCTTTTAAAGCTGCACTTTTTTTGAGGCGAAATTACTGCCACCGTGAAATGAGTTCTCGTTTGACTTTGAGCGTTGGTGTACCTGATTGGTGGTTAAACTCTTTGTAGTTCAGCTATTTCTATAGCTATTATGTATTCACTAGCTATTATAAGCGGTTTCACTCACGTCGATGTCCGAAAAGAACTGTTAATGCTATAATCATTATCAAGGTAAAAACTGGAAAGATATCAAAAAATAGCTGATGCTATACTTTTAAATAATTGAACGGTGTGCTGATCACCAACAATTATTGGAATTTCGTTTCGCCTTAATGTTTTACCCTTATAGATAGGTAAATAATTATATCGAATAAGTAAAAGTCACGATAGCCGAGTTGTTGAGTGGTCGGAATTTCGAGTCGAGAAACCCGAGTTCGATCCCCAGGTGGCAGTACCAATGAGTTTTCAAAACTTATGTACGAATTTCATCGTTGGCTTGGACATAAAGGCGGCTACGGGCTCCCCACCTGTCACGTTGTCCCGAAAATATCTTCGGTGGAAGGTGGGTCGAAGGGACTTAATTGTCTAGACTAGACCTCTGTCTACCCCTTTATTGGGAATTGCGTGCAGATATTTTATTTTATTTATTTTTACATTGAATATACATTAATATTGGCCAGTAATATACCATTCCTGGATGCAGAACTATACTTTTTTAAATTAATTTAATCGTTTATTTGCTAGAAACAGTGTACACAAGATGACAATTATAAAAGCGAAACATGTTTCGTCAATAACTGACATGCAAATATAAATTTCATTAATTATTAACATAATTGAGAAAGAAAATATTTAGACTAGATAATACAGATAAAATAATAATTATTAAAAACAATCAGCCATAAATACGCATAACATTAAAATTAATAAACAATAGAAAATGGCCAAAAAAGTCAATGGTTTAAAAGGTTGTCATAATTGTCAACCTCAGCAAGTGGATTAGCGATCGCAGTACCAAACACCTTGCTGCTTAGACGCTCCAATGTGAATTAACTCAAAAATTTATTATCACTTGAATTCGGTTTATATTAACTTAGATCCCACAGCTCTCTTACAGGTACATCTCAAGCACTAGAATGGAATAAGAATTTACGAAGGTACCACAGAGAGGCAAACCAGAGACAATGTAGAAAATGTGGTTTTCTTAAATTATTCCATTAATTATAATTTTTTTTTTACTTTTTAAAATAAATTGAAGAATTCACTTAATTATTCAAGTTTGTATTCTGTGGATAAATTCTAGTCTAACTGTTTATTGTTATTTCATGGTAACCTGGACTTGCATTTTTTTATTGTTATTATTCTGTTTCGCAATGTTTTATTGATTTTAAATCATATTAGTTATGCTGAACTTTTTGTTATATATTAAAGAGAAAAATTTTTTTTCAAATTGCCGACCCGTGGCTAAGGTCGCGGGTATAGTCCCCCCGTGTCAGTTAAAATTTTAAAAACATTTTATCTCTTTAATTTAATAACTATTCTTCTGTTTCTTTTTTGAATACTGTTACTTTTTTATATAGTCTGCATAGCTAAAATTGCGTGTTTTCAAGATGACTTTCAAACTATAATTTTTTAAATTTATTTTGGATAATTTTTATGTACACTCGTGACCCTTAATTGTATTTAGCATTTATATGCTATATATAATGTACATTTTTTCTTCAGAAAACAATCATTTTAAAGATCGCATTTTGATACAATGATTTTATTGTTCATAAATAAAATTAAATATAAATAAGTAAAATATGTATGTATGTAATTATATCGCCACTGTTCCTTCGTTGTGTATGATTCTACGACCCCCAATTCCCTGACCATGCATGACGATCATAGCGCATTCTCCTAACGAGAAAGGTTTATATCCCGCAGAGGAATTTTACAGGCTGTTAAAAAAGTAAAGTAATTAAGTCTACAGCTGTTTGTTGACGACTCGCAAGTCTTATCTTATTACAGTAGGTGTGCAAATTATAGTTATAACTAATTAAAGAAGTCACGATAGCCGAGCGGTTGGGCGATCGGAATTCGTGTTAAGAAACCTGAGTTCGATCCTCAGATTGCTGAATCCATTTGTACGATTTATATCGTTAGCTTGACCATAAAATGAGCTACAGACTCAACACGTTGCCAAAAATATCTTCGTTGAAAGGCGGGGTAGAGACCTCTGATTACCTATTAGAATGGTGTGAAGATATATTCTTTTTCTTAGATAAAGTTTATATATCGGGCCGCTATATACATAGCGGCCCGATAGGTAGTAGGTAGCCCGGCGTAGGGTAGGCTATGTACGTAAGTATTTTTGTGAAAATCAAAATTAACTGTTATGATGAATTTTTTAATAATTGAAAATTTTTTAATAATTGAAAAAATGCGGAGGTCATTCTACAAGAAATCCGGCACCTAATCTAAAACTGCCGTAAGCACAATTGCGTCTCTCTGTTATAAAGCTTTTTAATTTACCTACACACAATTATTTTACAAGCTTTTTTTGAAATATATTATTTTATTTTTCATTTCATTAAGTCATTGATTCATAAGGCTGTGTGTACTCATCTACAATAAAGTCCCAGTACTTTGCAAAGCCTGCCTGTTAACAGGTCCAAGCGGACTTTATTAATGCGACACCTGTGTGTACAATAACAAAAACATATCTTCACGCTAATACTAATACTGGTATAGACAGAGGTGTAGACAGTTAAGCCCTTTCCTTGCTTCCTTACCACCTGGGGACCGAACTTGGGTGGTTTGGTTGGACCTGACTTGAATTCTTGTCACCCAACCACTCAGCAATCGTGACTAATAATATAATATCTACAAAATAATTTAATTTACTACAATAGGTATTAGCTAAAATTCGTTAATTAGTATACTACGTGTTATCGAATATTGTTTATGTTGCAAAATTTTTCATTTTTACAATTTCATTTAACGTCCTCGAGACGAGTGGCGCACATACATTCATCAATAAAACTACAATTCTACAACAATATCCCAGTAATTTGCAAAGCCTGCCTATTTACAGGACCAAGGTATTTATAAAGAACAACTTTACAAAAAGGTTCATGATAATTTAGACGACCACCGAGGACGAGTGGCGTAAACACAGAGTTTCAAAATGTAGCCATCTCGGGGTTCCGGGTTTGACTCCCGGTCGGGTCAGTGTAGAAAAACGACTTTTTCTACATTTTCTCGGGTCTTGATGTTTGTGGTGCCTTCGTTGTTACCGTTTTCAATACCTCAAGTGCCCAAAAATCCCCAAAGCATCTGAACCTAATGTAAGATGCTATAGCATCTTACATTAGGATCAGATGCTTTGGGGGAGGCCTATGTTCAGAACTGGACTCTTATTAGGCTGTAAAGAAGAAGAAGAAGATTGGGACTGCGGCAATGTATGTGATATTGTCCCTATCTATACATGTATTTATTTATTATTTATTATAATATTAACCATTATGTTAATGAATAACAAATGTCTTACAATAGTTTTAAAAAGAATATATGTTTACTAATACCAGAAAAAGAAATAAAAATAAAGCACAAACTAAAACATTATTACCAACTCAATCTTACGTAATTACCAATAGTATAAATTTAAGTCACGATAGCTGAGTGGTAGGGTGGTCGGAATTTCGAGTCAATAGACCCGAGTTCGATCCCCAGTTGGTAGGCTCGTACCAATGGGTTTACCAAGTTTACCAAAAACTTATGTACGAATATCGTTGGCTTGGACATAAAGACGGCGACGGGCTCACCATCTGTCACGTTGTCCCGAAAATATCTTCGGTGAAAGGTGGGTCGAAGGAACTTAATTGTCTAGACTCGACCTCTGTCTACCCCTGTATTGGGAATTGCGTGAAGATATTTTTTTTTATATTTATAAAAATTTTTAGTAGAGTCCAAAGGGTGGATCCACCAGATTATCTGTCCGATAACTGGTTGGAGCCACTACAGATACCCCGGACCGCTCTAGCTTCCAGTGTCACACACCTCTCTGTCTCCGTGGCACTGTTATCCCACCCATCCTCCCAATTGCCTCCTATACCCAATCTATCCTTCTTCAAACCAAGAATTCCCAAGGAGGGTTGGTGTCAGGCAGGCAGCCGATCGAAAAACATTTCCAAATACTTTACAACATGGGTACAACTGGAGATAGAATATGCGACAATGCTAGGGCGTACCCGCAGGCGACGCGCAGGCGCAGCACCCGGCGGCTGTGAGAAATGGACGAGGTTGCTGCACCAAGGAAGGGGCAGCGTAAGAAGCTAGTCCGGGAAGTAAGACTGAGGATGGCAAGTTGGAATATAGGTACGATGACTGGAAGAGGAAGAGAGTTAGCGGATGTTTTTGAAAGGAGGCGTATAAACGTTGCGTGTTTGCAGGAGACGAAGTGGAAGGGACAGAAAGCAAGAGAAATCGGGGCGGGTTATAAATTCTATTATTGTGGAAGTGATGGAAAAAGAAATGGCGTGGGTATAGTGTTAGATAAAGAACTTAAGAATAAGGTACAGAAAGTAAAGAAGAATGTAAAGAGAGTGAATGATAGAGTTATTGTAGTTAAGTTGTTGATTGAAAATTTGGTTTTAAATATAGTGAGTGTGTATGCACCGCAGATCGGTTGTGATGATAGTTTGAAAGAAAAATTTTGGGAGGATTTTGATGCTGTAATTACGGCGATACCAGAATATGAGGAGATATATATAGGAGTGGATTTTAATGGTCATGTGGGAAGAACAAGTGACGGATATGAAAGAGTACATGGGGGTTATAGCTACGGAGTCAGGAACCAACAGGGAAACTCTACTGGAAGCAGCTTTTGCCTTTGACTTAGCCGTAGTAAACACCTGGTATCAAAGAGATCAACATCTTATCTCATTCCGTAGTGGCCAGCACTCTACACAAATAGATTACTTTCTTATGAAAAGGAGCAAAATTAACTCGGCCAAAGACTGCAAAATAATTCCCAGTGAGAGCCTAGTTTCCCAGCATAGGTTGTTGATTCTAGACTTGAGTCTTAAAGTAAAATGTATGCAAAAGAACTCTAAACCCCACCCAGAACGAAATGGAACAAATTAAGTGACAGAGAGTTAGCCGAAGAGTTTCGGAAAAGAGTAGTAGATAAGATTGTAGAAATGGGTGATATGGCAGAGATTAGAGTGAATAATTGCTGGAATGAGATGGCGATATGTGTAAGGAACGTAGCAAGGGATGTTTTGGAGAAACGAAGGGGAAAGGAAGATTGATAAGGACACATGGTGGTGGAATGAAGAGGTGCGGAAAATTTTTAAAGAAAAGAAGAATGCTTTTAAGGAATGGAAAAGGTTGAAAGAGGGAAATGAGAGAGATCAAGAAAACAAAAGGTCTGCCTATCAAGTTATTAAGAAGAAAGTAGTTGCAATCGCAAGGGCTAAGGTACAGGATAAGCTGTACGATTTCCTGGAAACTCCACAAGGCCAAAAGATCTGTATAGAATATCTAGAGAGCGAGAAAGGAATGCAAGAGATGTGAATCACATGAAATTTATGAAAGACGAAATGGGGAAGATTTTGACGGAAAACGAGAGCATAAAGAACGTTGGAAGAGCTATTTTAGCAAACTTTTGAATGAGGAAAATCAGTGGAATGGAGTACTAGAGGATGCTAGGAGTAATGTGGGCATGGTTAAAGAGGTGACTGAAGACGAAGTTAGGATGGCAGTACAGAGTATGAAAAATGGAAAAGCAGTAGGGCCAGATGGTATACCAGTAGAAGCATGGAAGTATCTGAAAGCAGATGGATGGAAGTGGCTGACTTTGTTGTTCAATAAGTTGTTGCAAGAAGAGGTGATCCCCGATGAATGGTGCAACAGTTTACTGGTGCCCGTTTTTAAAAAGAAGGATGATGTACAAGATTGCAACAGCTATCGGGGAATAAAGCTTATATCACACAGCATGAAGATATGGGAAAAGTGATAGCGAAACGAATGAGAGAGGAGACTGAGGTAACACAGAACCAATTAGGGTTTATGCCGGGCCGGGGAACAACGGATGCCATATTTGCACTTCGGCAACTGATTGATACAGGCTTGTGCAAAAGAACTTGCATATGGTATTCGTGGACCTGGAGAAGGCATACGATAGGGTACCTCGTAAGGTTCTGTGGTGGTGTATGAGGGAGAAAGGGCTGCCAGAGAAGTATGTGCGACTTGTTGAGGCGATGTATAATACAGCCAATACTTGCGTCCGGTCTGAGGCTGGAATCACAGACAAGTTCAATGTGTCGGTAGGTTTACACCAGGGTTCGGCTTTAAGTCCTTATTTGTTCTGTCATCGAACATACAGGAGGAAGCACCCTGGTGTATGCTGTTGCTGATGACATTGTGCTTGTCGGAGAAAATGCACTTGAGGTACAGAGCAAGCTGGGAAAATGGCAAGAAAAACTGGAAAGTGTCGGATTAAAAATAAGCAGAACCAAAACTGAACACATGTTCTGTGACTTCAGTAGTCCATCCAGTTTTCTCATATTGCCTTGGATGGTCTTCTCCTACCAGTCTGCTTCGAATTCCGTTACCTTGGGTCAGTGATCCAAAATAATGGCAATGTCGACCGGGACGTAAAGAATAGAATAAATGCGGGATGGATGAAATGGCGACAGGTCTCGGGAATAACTTGCGATCCACGCATGCCTCTTAAACTTAAGGGCAAAGTTTACAAAACGATCGTGAGACCTGTCGTATTGTACGGATCAGAGTGCTGGGCAACGAAAGCGACGGATGAAAGAAGAGTGCATGCTGCCGAGATGAGAATGTTGATATGGATGTGTGGGTGACTAGAAAAGATCGCATAAAGAATGAGTATATAAGGGAAGCTTGAAAGTAGCACCAGTGACAGAGAAAATGAAGAGTGGTAGGTTAGCATGGTTCGGGCATGTAATGAGGAGGGAAGAATGTAATATAGGCAAAAGAATGTTAGAGATGAATGTGGATGGACGAAGAGCTATGGGAGACCAAAAACGATGGATGGATTGTGTGAAAGAAGACATGAGAAAGAAAGGAGTGAGTATTGACATGACGGGAAATAGAGGAGAGTGGAAGAAGAAGACATGTTGTGCCGACCCCACATAGCATGGGATAAGGGCAGGAAGAAGAAGAAGAAGAAGAAGATATAAATTTTTAGTAGACCAGTTAATACTTATGCCTTAAAATATAAAGAAAAATTATTTAATGAAAGGTACCAATAGGTCTCCACACAGCTAATTTATTGAAGCCTCGACACTTATCTTTCGTTGATACGTTTTTTGTCTTATAAATAGAGCTTTAGCTCAAAATCAATTAATTTTACTTAAAGCAATCTGATAAACATTTATTTTTATACCTGCATATAGAAAAGGAGATTCTTGGAGTCTTGTCCCTGTATATTCAGAATATTCAGTAAAGCTACCCGGTTCAATACGTTGCATTCAGAGGGAGACGGAATTTAAGTAGTATTTCGAAATGCAAACTCTTAGAAATCCTTTCAACAGATCTTAGGTGTCTTGCTATAGAATAACAAGTAGCGCATATTGTTGAAGAAAGAGTTAACGTTATTTTTTGTATCAATAAACTACTACCTGATAAGCCTCATTGATAGCAACTCTGTTTTCGTAGCTAAGGGTTGCTGGTGCAAATCCCGTTAGGGGTAAACATTTCAGTAATATGTATGTTTGTACTCGAGTTATTGAAGTTTATATAAAACATATAAACATGTACATGTATTCAATAATATCTACGTAAGTATTATTGCACTGTTCGCTAAGACGGCGATGGGCTCACCAGCTGTAACGTAATTCCAAATAAGCTACGGTAAAAGGTGGGTAGAAAAGACTTTGATTATCTAGACTTCTGTCTACCATTAGTCTGATTAAGCGTAAAGAAAAAAAATACTACCACATGATCTCACATTAACAAATGCGAAAATTTTGATGGAGGGATGTTGGTCACTCATGCTTGCCTAGTTGCAGCAAAACAACTTAAACCCTAAAAACATAGCAATAGTAAATATAAATAAATATATAATTGTAATTAAATTTGTATTTCATAAAAATACAAAAGACAATTATTTAAAAATAATGAATAATAATCGTTGGCATGATTACTAATGAACACTTATTAATTAACAATTAAGTGAATGACATGCCGCTTCTTCAATGGTGGTAATTAATTGCGGTTTCATCTCACTTAACTCTATTCAGGTTATATTTAATTAAGTACAACCAAAAGGTAAGAATTATTAATTACAAGCGGCAATGATTACTCTGTTTTACTTCCAATATGACTACAAATGTACAATGTTAATTGAAATGTTATCATTTAGGTTAATGATTATTTGATTAATTCTTTTGAAGTTATGGTCTCTGTGTGAAAAGTATGTCAGCCACGTATTGATCTGGATATGTTTTTTATTATAATTATTACTCTAACCAATGTATTGTTTTTAAATTTGCTTTATATAAATGTAAAAATCCTAACAGTTTAAATAATTCTCATCGAAATAGAGGGTTTTGGAGAACGATGAAATACAAGCCCGCCATTATTTTCTTTTTTTTTTTTAATATTTTTTATTATTAAAAAAAATATAGATTATAATAGATCAATGGCTGAATAACAAAATTAAATATAATTATTCACTTTTTTAGTTTAGGCTAACTTCTCCGCCATTTAGCTCAGTGGGGGTATGATGAGAAATCCTCGTTCACGGAATTCGTACGAAATAAGTTACAAAAGTTACAAACATTTGCATAAATATATTGGGAAAACATTACATATCTTTTCTGATCCCAAAGTAAGTAGATTAAGCACTTGTATTATGGCATCAGAAAGAACAAAGGTACCACAAACATTCAGACGCGAGAAAATGCAGAAAAAGTATTTATTTAATTGGTCCTAACGAGAATCGAACCCGGAACCGAACCGAAATTGAATCGAATTCAGTGCTGGTAACACCTTTAAACACGTGTGTACGTCTCTGGTCCATGGAGATCGTCATCGGACGAGGAGTTACAGTTTCTAGTTAAGTTGTTAAGTACAAAATAATACACTCCCATGTAATCTAGTCCTAGTCCAGGTTCAAAGAATCCACCCTAAAGAAATTACATTACGCTTTGTAATAATACTTTACGTAAGCACTGAGATACTCAACAACAAGCAAATGAGTTTCCTGAAGTATAAAAAATTAAATTACTGCCAGCGCACAGAAAATACTCTGCTCTCATTTTATTCAGCATACTGTTTACTACTTTTTTTTTTACTTTGCATTCTTTCAAGAGCTTTTTCTTGAAACTATCAAAATATTTGTTCACTTTGTCAAGTTTAATAAAAAAATATGTTTAAAATCTTTGCTGTAGTTTAATATTGTAAAAGTCCTCCAGAAAATATTGACCTTTCATAAAAACTATTAGACCTAGACTATAGTGATATTTAGCAAGAAAACAAATAAAAAATTAATTCAGATGTATCCAGACGTGATAACTATGTAGTTGGCAGGTCAAATTCGAAAGACTGGAGTTGCATTCCCTAGTTTCACATCATTGAGTTTTTTAAACTAATATACTAATAGTATCCATAGTTTAACTAAGACGGCGAAATGCTCACGACCTTTCACGTTATCTTAAAGTAAGATCCATGGGTCGAAAGGACTAAAATTTTTCTAGATAAACGTCCAAACTGACGTCTAAATAATCGCTACAATTACCTACATTCATTGCGTAACAAAACAATCGACATTGATACGTGCGGTAAGACAGGCTCACCACCTATTACGTTGTCCCAAAAAAAGTCTTCGGTGGAAGGTGGGTCGAAAAGACTTAATTATCGAGACCTCTATCTACTTTTGTATTGGGAATGGCGTAAATATATTGTTATTGTGATTAATAATGTCTCACGAAAGTTTTGATAATTTAATTAAGTAGAAGATAAAAAAATGTTGCCTTTTTAATATTCCCGAATAGTTCTGTTCTATTAATTTATTTATATTGCAACATCCTATCTTTCACCGCACCCTTTCCATTTAAATTATGAAACAAAGAAGGCCGAACCCGTATCAGGGTAAATTGATGAGGCCGGCGAAGGTTGTACATATGTACATGTTATACACATTAATATTATTTAACATATTTTTTAATAATGAGTGTAAGGAAAGAAAATTAATTTTTAAAATAAAATTATGTAATTACTTCGACACATTTTCTTAATTCCAATACAATTAGTATACGATTTCGTTTCGATACGATACTGAAGTAGGCATCAATTGGTTACTAAGCCTGGGGCAAAACCCCAGGATAACATCTTCGAGTCAAAGCCAATGTTGCAGTATACTTACACACATAAAAAATATATTCTTGTACTGCATTACGAAAATACTCGTTTGTGTTGAGTTAAAACTTGTGTATATAAAAGTGGGAATAAATTTAAATTTAGAAATACGTTGTTTGAATTTCAGAAGGGTTTACGAGTGGTGTGGTTACAGTATAAGAATATATCACCCCTTTTCCTTGCATCGTGTCGTAAATAAGGGAAAAGTGACAGAAATCTCGACACATGCCGGGATAACCATCTCGAAAAATGCTAGACCAAAGTTCAATAAACCAAAGTTGCGTCAAACGTTTGAGTTTACTTGTGTAGAGTTGCTTACAATCGCCAATCCTATTGCCAAGCGTTAATGTAGCCAACTTCATGATGTCGTCACCATAGCCTAGTGACCGTACTTTCGAAGCTAATGGTTGAGGGTTCGAATACCGCTCTGAGGAAACATGTTCGTTCGAGTTATAGATGTTAAAATACATATGTATCAATATTTGTCTATGTAAATATACCTGCTTTTTTTAAAGTTTATTAGTGTTAGTTAAGTACTGGTTGCTTCGATACTAACATGGCGACAGGCTCACCAGGTGTCACGTCCCAAACAAGAATCGATGAAAGTTGGGTCGAAAAGACTTAATCGTCTGTACATCTGTGTATCTTAGTATTGGAAAAATGCGAAAAGATAAAAAACTCTGCACGACAACATTAAAACAATCTGAGAATAAAAACTGTTGTTTGGCTAATACTCTATGCTTAAAGTCCATCGAGATTTCTAAGAATAACTAATTTAACTAATAAAACTACCGTGTAACAAATTCAGGCGCTGTACTGATGAAGTTTCCCCTTAGGAAGTTACCTAAAGAGATTAAGTTTTTGCTTACTCCAAGCAAGACAGTAAGCGAGTTAAAAACTTGTGTTATCCAGTTGGAGCTAAGGACCAATTCTACAAAAAACAAAAAAACAGAATCTTAAAATAATTTGACATTTACTTTTATTTTGAATTTATTAATTATTTAAATATTTATTTTAAACAGCGTAAATTTTTTATTGGTATACTTGCGTTTTGACAACCTCCGTGGACGAGTGGCGTCACAAAGGTTTTCATATGTTGCCAGCTCTGAGAACCCGGGTTCGACTCCTGGTGAGATTAGTGTAGAAAATTACTTATCGTACACTATCGGGTCTGGGTGTTTATGGTACCTTCGTTGTTTCAGATTCCATAAGACTACTTTGTGATCTTGAGTAATCCACCCCATTTTTTCTCTATGGCATCGTGGAGGCAGTAAAGGGAGAAACTTTGAATATGGCAAAGATTGCCGTCTGATGACGGCATTACCGTTCAATCATCGAGTTGTGTCCAACTTCCCAAAGAGGCGAAAGATATTTAGCTAAATTGATGCTAGCTTGATGCGGTTGTTGTACTGTGGATGAGGCAATAGATTCAATCTAAAATTCCGCATTCTGTCAGCTGATTTCTTAAATAGCTCACTTATGAAATAACAAATGCAAAGCTAAGTATGGTTTAGCATTCTTTGATATTTACCTACAATAATTTTGTTTCATATATTTTCACGCGTTTTCCATTACTGCGGTAAAAATTGATCTACACATTCGACTTCCATTCGACGAAGTCCATTCGACTGATCTTCCAGCGAAGCCTGCTACGCTAACAATATACTTAAATAAATACATATTTTAAATAGATAAATATTCACATATACATCCATGACTCGCGTACGAACAATCGTATTCATCACACAAAATTTTGTCTCCATTTGGCTTCGCATTTTCAACCCATATCTCAAAAGTCATGGTCACTACACACTCGGTTATCGGGTCGTATTTTTCCATATTATAATTACACGTCTTGCATGACCTTTATCGCCTGTTATTATTTCCTACTGAAACTGCAAATGAGCTTAATGAATGAGCAACTGATACAATGTTGTTCTAGTTATTTCCAAGCACCGTGTCTCTAAGTTTTCATAGCTGGATAAATTAGATTTTCTTAACAATTTCATCTTTAAAGTTTCTTACTGTTTAATATGTTGAAGAAGCAATTATACTCGTAAACATCATTTTTTAACTTTGCTGTTTAGATTTATTTGCAAAGAAGTCACATTACCAGTTGGTTAGATCTAAATCGAATACAATATCTATCTAAATAGATGAACAATTCTTTATTGCAGTTAAGAGTTTCTTTTTATAATATCGGAAAAGCTTATGGACTGCAATTTGTGGTCACAACGCTTAAAAGCAATATCTTCTTGACAAAACGGCTATAAAGGGATTACTCATTTCAGTTACATGTATAGGCGTAAGTTTCAACTGCGAACAACATAGACTTTAGTTTGAAGTCCATATGAAGGTCTAGAAAATTAGGACATTTTGACAGGTGGTGAGTCCGTCGACGTCTTTGTGTCCAAGATATTGATATAATTAGTACTTATGTTTTTGAAAATAACTCGGGTCCCTCGACTCTAATTTCGATCACCCAACCTCTTGACTATCGCGACTTTCATATAACATCACATACATTGCTCTTGTCCTAAAGTAAGTAGCTTAAACATTTATGTTATTGAATCAACAACGAAGGTATTACAAACACCCAGACTCGAGAACATATAGAAAAGTGTTTTCTGCGTTTTCCGGCCGGACATCTAACTCTAGACCTCGGAAATAGCGACACCATGAAAACCGGTGTATACGCCACTCGCCCACGGATGTCATACGTTACATGTAACGTCGTATGTTACTCTGTCAATAACGCAGATGTGCAAAGTTTATTATTAACAAGTTGAAAGCATTTATCTAAGAAAAACTGTACAAAGAGGGATTTACATTTCAATGTTAATTACAATTCTAATATATAAATATAGATAGGGACAACATCACATACATTGCTCCGATCCCAATGTTAGATGCTAAAGCACTTGAGGTATGAGAATCGGAAATAATGAAGGCACCACAAAAACCCAGACCCAAGAAAATGTAGAAAAAGTGATTTTTCTACATTGAACCGACCGCGAATCGAACCCGGGACCTTCTGATCGTGACAACTTCAAAAATATATTAATGATAAGAACCCTTGGAAATGAGTTGATCGCTCCCATGCTATTTCTAATTAAATAATTGTTAAATTTTATATTTCCTTTATAAAAACCTAAAAAAGAGGATACCTACGGAGTTTTTTTTCCGTAAATGGAACCTAATTAAGAAACGGCGGTAGATGAAATGGTTGTTTATTACTTATATCGATAAATGAATGATTTGATAGCATGTAGTCATACGTACAATGTTCCAACTGTGACAACTTCGAATTAGAACCGTTTGAACGGGCCGGTGAGCGGCAGCCTGAGCTGCAGTAATCGAATTTCGACGAATGTTATCAAGCGAAAAAGAGAGGATACGAGTTCACCTTTAAAATAAATAAAACAATATCGAACAACGAGAATATAATTTTTTTTAAGGGGTTTGCCCTGATGACCCGATAGCCAAGTTGGTAGTGCTGCTTTCAAAGCTAAGAGCTGTGGGTTCGAATTCCGCCTAACAAGCATTTGTGTGATATATATGTATGTTTGTACTAAGGTCATGTTTGTATGCGTATATAAATATTTATCTGTCTGAATATGTGTATTTCTAATTTATACTTTGTTGTACCACTTGTAAGGGTTCAAATGAGCTGACTTAATGGTTTTTGGCATTCCCTACCAGTTAACTCTGGTTGATGGAGAAAAGTATGGAATTCGAAAATAAAAGGCAAAAGAAGAAAAAAGAAAAAACGCTATCGGCTGGTGGCAGGGTAGCCTGCCGGTTACCCTGGTTTTAAAGGCCGGCAACGCATCCGCTATTCTTCCGGTGTTGCAGATGTTCATGGGCGGCGGTAAACACTTACCATCATGTGTACCATCTGCTCGTTTGCCTCCCTTTTCTATAAAAAAAACCATCTTAAAAAGTAACAAAGCGAAATTTAGTTGCAGTATGTATCTAAAAATAAAAATAAAAAATAATTCTTCACGCTATTCCCGATACTAGGGTACACAGAGTTCCAGTCAATGAAGTTCTTTCCTAAGTTCCTTCCTACCTTCGATCCACGGAGTTTTGGACATTTTTTGGGACACCGTCGCCGCCTGTATGACCAAACAAACCATTTAAATCGTAAATTTAAACGTAATTTTTTGAAAAACCTCATTGGCACGTGGGGATAGAACTCGGGTCTCTTAACTGAAATCCAATCACCCAATCACTCGGCCATCGTGACTTGACAATTGAAACACAACTTAAAATTTAAAATATAACTTTTTTTTATTAAAGGAAAAGGAAGCAAACGAGCACCGCCCATGAACACCCGCAATACCAGAGGCATAGCATATGCGTTGCCGTCCTTAGTGCCCCCCTCCTCCGAATTGGGGGAGGGGGGTGTGTGGGCCTCCGCTTAACTGCACTCACCAGGCGAAATGCAAAAGTTTGTTAGAATTCTACTTCACGCCGGTATTCTGTGAGGTCGTGGTACTTCCCCGGTCGAGCCAGCCCATTCATGCAACAACAAAAGCTGATGTCTGGCTCTACCACTGTTGCAGTTGACATACAGCTTAGTAATCGACGATCATTCCCAGAAAGCTTGTGTCGCTGAATATAGACCATACCAACAGTATTTTCAAACAAACCGAACAAAAAATTTTAGTCTAAATTAATTTGAGGTAAAATTAATATTCACTGGAATATGATATAAAACCACAAATATTAGAAATTAGTTCGCAAGTGTATATGTTTTTTACTGTGTGCACTTGATAGAATTTTGATCTCCTTTTTGTAATAAAATAACAATACACCTTCTTTATGTAAGTAAAACTTAACAGTTCCCCTTAACTTTGAAAGAAAAGGCTAAGCTTATAATGTTATAAACTTAATCATAAATAAATAAATATCTTTACGCAAATCCCAATACAGGTGTAGACAGAGGTCTAGTCTAGACAATTAAGTCCCTTTCAACCACCATCCATCGAAAATATTTTCGGGACAATGTGACCGGTGGTGAGTCCAAGTTTTTATGTCCAAGCCAACGATATAATTCGTAGATAAGTTTTTTAAAAACCCATTAATACGAGCCTGCCACCTGGGGATCGAACTCGTGTCTCTCGACTCGTAATTCCGATCACCCAACCACTCGGCCATGAACTTAAACAAATAAGTAAATAAATATTTTTACGCTATTCCCAATACTAACGTAGACAGCTCCAGATAATTAAGTTCTATCGACCCACCTTTAATGAAAAACATTTTTATTGAAATATGACAGGTGATGAGTTTGCCGCCGTAGATATACTGTTTAGTGTAATACATAATTTACCTGCAAGAACACAAAGGACCATTAACAGTTTCGGTTCTAAGCAGGGCCGACGAAATGAGGTCAATAGTAGTAAAGCCAGGCTGCCAGTAATAAACTAGAGTCTTGTAAGTGGAGTTAACACACGAGTGTGACTTTTCACATAATACCCAAGGCCTTATTGTGCTTGCGAGTCACTATTAATATAGATGAACAGGGTATAGGAAAGAATCAAAAAATAAAATCAGTCAGATAATTGTACAGCTAATTATACTCAGAAATAGAAAACAGAAATCTCTTCACACCATTCCCAATACTGGGTTTGACAGAGTTCTAAAAAATTAAGTCCTTTCACCGAATACATAAGTATTGAAAATGAAAAAAAAATATATGTAAGTTTTGAAAAACCCATTGGTACGAGTCCACCACCTGGGGATCGATCTTGAATCTCTTGACTTGGATTCCGATTATCCAACCCAAGCTATTTAATTATATTCAGGAGTCTTCACATTTCACTCATTTATAAAAGACGAACAGAAATGTATAAAGAAACAATGACGCCGTATCAAAACTGGGTCATCAGAATTGGGATCCATTTGGAAAAGTTGGCTTCGTTGAAAAATCGTATTTCAAAATCTGATAGTGATTTGATTTATTTAAGCAAGTATTGAATAAGAATATTTTGTTAAACTTAAAATTAATATTCCCTTCACTTAGTTTTGACTAAAACAATGTTTATTTTGTTTTTATTCCGGAACACGAAGAAAGAAATTGATTGAAGATTAAGTACAGTAATGACGAAGAAAACAAAATATTCATTATCGAAATAGGAAGGTTAATGGCGATGGGCTCTCCTTGTCACATTGCCCCAAATAAGTTTTGATGAAAAGTGGGTTGAATGGGCTCAGTCAAGCCTTTCTTGAAATTGTGTGAAGATAAAAACATATTTTATTACAACAAATAAAATATACCAGAGAACTATTAAGCACAAGAAAAAGTGAAATAAAAAATAGTAGATAAGTTATTTTTATTATATTGCTAGCAACAGGCATAACACCAAAATATGTTAATCAATTT
>JAGSMR010000130.1:0-122500 GCA_029286605.1 Sericinus montela
TTAAGTCAATTTCAATTACTTTTAGGCTATTAAACACTGTTATTATTTTAAAATAATTATTTTTCGTATTTCATACTTACGTAATTAGCATTAATTTTAAAATTTCTTCAATTTTCACGTTTTCTTTCAAATTGTTTTCATCTTGTCCGTCTTGCACCAAAACTTAATTACCAGGCTCGATCTGCAATAGAAAAATTAAAGATTAGTGAAAAATCGAGATTTTCTTCCGAACCGAGGTGTAATGGTGAACCTCTGAAATTGTGTTTTTTAACTTTTTCCACGTTCTATAACTATAATATATTTAAAATTTTTATCTCTAATAATAGGAATAAGTTAGTTAAGTCAATTTCAATTACTTTTAGGCTATTAAACAGTGTTATTATTTTAAAATAATTATTTTTCGTATTTCATACTTACGTAATTAGCATTAATTTTAAAATTTCTTCAATTTTCACGTTTTCTCTTTCAAATTGTATTCATCTTGTCCGTCTTGCACCAAAACTTAATTACCAGGCTCGATCTGCAATAGAAAAATTAAAGATTAGTGAAAAATCGAGATTTTCTTCCGAACCGAGGTGTAATGGTGAACCTCTGAAATTGTGTTTTTTAACTTTTTCCACGTTCTATAACTATAATATATTTAAAATTTTTGTCTCTAATAATAGGAATAAGTTACTTTTAGGCTATTAGACAGTGTTATTATTTTAAAATAATTATTTTTCGTATTTCATACTTACGTAATTAGCATTAATTTTAAAATTTCTTCAATTTTCACGTTTTCTCTTTCAAATTGTATTCATCTTGTCCGTCTTGCACCAAAACTTAATTACCAGGCTCGATCTGCAATAGAAAAATTAAAGATTAGTGAAAAATCGAGATTTTCTTCCGAACCGAGGTGTAATGGTGAACCTCTGAAATTGTGTTTTTTAACTTTTTCCACGTTCTATAACTATAATATATTTAAAATTTTTGTCTCTAATAATAGGAATAAGTTAGTTAAGTCAATTTCAATTACTTTTAGGCTATTAGACAGTGTTATTATTTTAAAATAATTATTTTTCGTATTTCATACTTACGTAATTAGCATTAATTTTAAAATTTCTTCAATTTTCACGTTTTCTTTCAAATTGTATTCATCTTGTCCGTCTTGGCACCAAAACTTAATTACCAGGCTCGATCTGCAATAGAAAAATTAAAGATTAGTGAAAAATCGAGATTTTCTTCCGAACCGAGGTGTAATGGTGAACCCTGAAATTGTGTTTTTTAACTTTTTCCACGTTCTATAACCATAATATATTTAAAATTTTTGTCTCTAATAATAGAATAAGTTAGTTGTCAATTTCAATTACTTTTAGGTTATTAAACACTGTTATTATTTTAAAATAATTATTTTTCGTATTTCATACTTACGTAATTAGCATTAATTTTAAAATTCTTCAATTTTCACGTTTTCTTTCAAATTGTATTCATCTTGTCCGTCTTGCACCAAAACTTAATTACCAGGCTCGATCTGCAATAGAAAAATTAAAGATTAGTGAAAAATCGAGATTTTCTTCCGAACCGAGGTGTAATGGTGAACCTCTGAAATTGTGTTTTTAACTTTTTCCACGTTCTATAACTATAATATATTTAAAATTTTTATCTCTAATAATAGAATAAGTTAGTTAAGTCAATTTCAATTACTTTTAGGCTATTAAACAGTGTTATTATTTTAAAATAATTATTTTTCGTATTTCATACTTACGTAATTAGTATTAATTTTAAAATTTCTTCCAATTTCACGTTTTCTTTCAAATTGTATTCATCTTGTCCGTCTTGGCACCAAAACTTAATTACCAGGCTCGATCTGCAATAGAAAAATTAAAGATTAGTGAAAAATCGAGATTTTCTTCCGAACTGAGGTGTAATGGTGAACCTCTGAAATTGTGTTTTTTAACTTTTTCCACGTTCTATAACTATAATATATTTAAAATTTTTGTCTCTAATAATAGGAATAAGTTAGTTAAGTCAATTTCAATTACTTTTAGGCTATTAAACAGTGTTATTATTTTAAAATAATTATTTTTCGTATTTCATACTTACGTAATTAGCATTAATTTTAAAATTCTTCAATTTTCACGTTTTCTTCAAATTGTATTCATCTTGTCCGTCTTGGCACCAAAACTTAATTACCAGGCTCGATCTGGCAATAGAAAAATTAAAGATTAGTGAAAAATCGAGATTTTCTTCCGAACCGAGGTGTAATGGTGAACCTCTGAAATTGTGTTTTTAACTTTTCCACGTTCTATAACCATAATATATTTAAAATTTTTGTCTCTAATAATAGAATAAGTTAGTTGTCAATTTCAATTACTTAGGCTATTAAACAGTGTTATTATTTTAAAATAATTATTTTTCGTATTTCATACTTACGTAATTAGTATTAATTTTAAAATTTCTTCCAATTTTCACGTTTTCTTTCAAATTGTATTCATCTTGTCCGTCTTGCACCAAAACTTAATTACCAGGCCTGATCTGCAATAGAAAAATTAAAGATTAGTGAAAAATCGAGATTTTCTTCCGAACCGAGGTGTAATGGTGAACCTCTGAAATTGTGTTTTTAACTTTTCCACGTTCTATAACCATAATATATTTAAAATTTTTATCTCTAATAATAGAATAAGTTAGTTAAGTCAATTTCAATTACTTTTAGGCTATTAAACACTGTTATTATTTTAAAATAATTATTTTTCGTATTTCATACTTACGTAATTAGCATTAATTTTAAAATTTCTTCAATTTTCACGTTTTCTCTTTCAAATTGTTTTCATCTTGTCCGTCTTGCACCAAAACTTAATTACCAGGCTCGATCTGCACAGAAAAATTAAAGATTAGTGAAAAATCGAGATTTTCTTCCGAACTGAGGTGTAATGGTGAACCTCTGAAATTGTGTTTTTAACTTTTCCACGTTCTATAACTATAATATATTTAAAATTTTTATCTCTAATAATAGGAATAAGTTAGTTGTCAATTTCAATTACTTTTAGGCTATTAAACACTGTTATTATTTTAAAATAATTATTTTTCGTATTTCATACTTACGTAATTAGCATTAATTTTAAAATTTCTTCAATTTTCACGTTTTCTCTTCAAATTGTTTTCATCTTGTCCGTCTTGCACCAAAACTTAATTACCAGGCTCGATCTGCAATAGAAAAATTAAAGATTAGTGAAAAATCGAGATTTTCTTCCGAACTGAGGTGTAATGGTGAACCTCTGAAATTGTGTTTTTAACTTTTCCACGTTCTATAACTATAATATATTTAAAATTTTTATCTCTAATAATAGGAATAAGTTAGTTAAGTCAATTTCAATTACTTTTAGGCTATTAAACACTGTTATTATTTTAAAATAATTATTTTTCGTATTTCATACTTACGTAATTAGTATTAATTTTAAAATTCTTCAATTTTCACGTTTTCTCTTTCAAATTGTTTTCATCTTGTCCGTCTTGGCACCAAAACTTAATTACCAGGCTCGATCTGCAATAGAAAAATTAAAGATTAGTGAAAAATCGAGATTTTCTTCCGAACCGAGGTGTAATGGTGAACCTCTGAAATTGTGTTTTAAAATTTTCCACGTTCTATAACTATAATATATTTAAAATTTTTATCTCTAATAATAGGAATAAGTTAGTTAAGTCAATTTCAATTACTTTTAGGCTATTAAACACTGTTATTATTTTAAAATAATTATTTTTCGTATTTCATACTTACGTAATTAGTATTAATTTTAAAATTTCTTCAATTTTCACGTTTTCTCTTTCATATTGTTTTCATCTTGTCCGTCTTGCACCTAAACTTAATTACCAGGCTCGATCTGCAATAGAAAAATTAAAGATTAGTGAAAAATCGAGATTTTCTTCCGAACCGAGGTGTAATGGTGAACCTCTGAAATTGTGTTTTTAACTTTTCCACGTTCTATAACCATAATATATTTAAAATTTTTATCTCTAATAATAGGAATAAGTTAGTTAAGTCAATTTCAATTACTTTTAGGCTATTAAACACTGTTATTATTTTAAAATAATTATTTTTCGTATTTCATACTTACGTAATTAGCATTAATTTTAAAATTCTTCAATTTTCACGTTTTCTCTTTCAAATTGTTTTCATCTTGTCCGTCTTGCACCAAAACTTAATTACCAGGCTCGATCTGCAATAGAAAAATTAAAGATTAGTGAAAAATCGAGATTTTCTTCCGAACCGAGGTGTAATGGTGAACCTCTGAAATTGTGTTTTTAACTTTTCCACGTTCTATAACTATATTATATTTAAAATTTTTGTCTCTAATAATAGGAATAAGTTAGTTAAGTCAATTTCAATTACTTTTAGGCTATTAAACACTGTTATTATTTTAAAATAATTATTTTCGTATTTCATACTTACGTAATTAGCATTAATTTTAAAATTTCTTCAATTTTCACGTTTTCTTCAAATTGTTTTCATCTTGTCCGTCTTGCACCAAAACTTAATTACCAGGCTCGATCTGCAATAGAAAAATTAAAGATTAGTGAAAAATCGAGATTTTCTTCCGGAACTGAGGTGTAATGGTGAACCTCTGAAATTGTGTTTTTAACTTTTCCACGTTCTATAACCATAATATATTTAAAATTTTTGTCTCTAATAATAGAATAAGTTAGTTAAGTCAATTTCAATTACTTTTAGGCTATTAAACAGTGTTATTATTTTAAAATAATTATTTTCGTATTTCATACTTACGTAATTAGCATTAATTTTAAAATTTCTTCAATTTTCACGTTTTCTTCAAATTGTATTCATCTTGTCCGTCTTGCACCAAAACTTAATTACCAGGCTCGATCTGCAATAGAAAAATTAAAGATTAGTGAAAAATCGAGATTTTCTTCCGAACCGAGGTGTAATGGTGAACCTCTGAAATTGTGTTTTTAACTTTTCCACGTTCTATAACCATAATATATTTAAAATTTTTGTCTCTAATAATAGGAATAAGTTAGTTGTCAATTTCAATTACTTTTAGGCTATTAAACAGTGTTATTATTTTAAAATAATTATTTTCGTATTTCATACTTACGTAATTAGCATTAATTTTAAAATTCTTCAATTTTCACGTTTTCTTCAAATTGTATTCATCTTGTCCGTCTTGCACCAAAACTTAATTACCAGGCCTGATCTGCAATAGAAAAATTAAAGATTAGTGAAAAATCGAGATTTTCTTCCGAACTGAGGTGTAATGGTGAACCTCTGAAATTGTGTTTTTAACTTTTCCACGTTCTATAACTATAATATATTTAAAATTTTTATCTCTAATAATAGGAATAAGTTAGTTGTCAATTTCAATTACTTTTAGGCTATTAAACACTGTTATTATTTTAAAATAATTATTTTCGTATTTCATACTTACGTAATTAGCATTAATTTTAAAATTCTTCAATTTTCACGTTTTCTTCAAATTGTATTCATCTTGTCCGTCTTGCACCAAAACTTAATTACCAGGCCTGATCTGCAATAGAAAAATTAAAGATTAGTGAAAAATCGAGATTTTCTTCCGAACTGAGGTGTAATGGTGAACCTCTGAAATTGTGTTTTTAACTTTTCCACGTTCTATAACTATATTATATTTAAAATTTTTGTCTCTAATAATAGGAATAAGTTAGTTAAGTCAATTTCAATTACTTTTAGGCTATTAAACACTGTTATTATTTTAAAATAATTATTTTCGTATTTCATACTTACGTAATTAGCATTAATTTTAAAATTTCTTCAATTTTCACGTTTTCTCTTTCAAATTGTATTCATCTTGTCCGTCTTGCACCAAAACTTAATTACCAGGCTCGATCTGCAATAGAAAAATTAAAGATTAGTGAAAAATCGAGATTTTCTTCCGAACCGAGGTGTAATGGTGAACCTCTGAAATTGTGTTTTTTAACTTTTTCCACGTTCTATAACTATAATATATTTAAAATTTTTATCTCTAATAATAGGAATAAGTTAGTTGTCAATTTCAATTACTTTTAGGCTATTAAACACTGTTATTATTTTAAAATAATTATTTTTCGTATTTCATACTTACGTAATTAGCATTAATTTTAAAAATTTTTATCTCTAATAATAGGAATAAGTTAGTTGTCAATTTCAATTACTTTTAGGCTATTAAACAGTGTTATTATTTTAAAATAATTATTTTTCGTATTTCATACTTACGTAATTAGCATTAATTTTAAAATTTCTTCAATTTTCACGTTTTCTTCAAATTGTTTTCATCTTGTCCGTCTTGCACCAAAACTTAATTACCAGGCTCGATCTGCAATAGAAAAATTAAAGATTAGTGAAAAATCGAGATTTTCTTCCGAACTGAGGTGTAATGGTGAACCTCTGAAATTGTGTTTTTAACTTTTTCCACGTTCTATAACTATAATATATTTAAAATTTTTATCTCTAATAATAGGAATAAGTTAGTTAAGTCAATTTCAATTACTTTTAGGCTATTAAACAGTGTTATTATTTTAAAATAATTATTTTTCGTATTTCATACTTACGTAATTAGCATTAATTTTAAAATTTCTTCAATTTTCACGTTTTCTTCAAATTGTATTCATCTTGTCCGTCTTGCACCAAAACTTAATTACCAGGCTCGATCTGCAATAGAAAAATTAAAGATTAGTGAAAAATCGAGATTTTCTTCCGAACCGAGGTGTAATGGTGAACCTCTGAAATTGTGTTTTTTAACTTTTTCCACGTTCTATAACTATAATATATTTAAAATTTTTATCTCTAATAATAGGAATAAGTTAGTTAAGTCAATTTCAATTACTTTTAGGCTATTAGACAGTGTTATTATTTTAAAATAATTATTTTTCGTATTTCATACTTACGTAATTAGCATTAATTTTAAAAATTTTTATCTCTAATAATAGGAATAAGTTAGTTAAGTCAATTTCAATTACTTTTAGGCTATTAGACAGTGTTATTATTTTAAAATAATTATTTTTCGTATTTCATACTTACGTAATTAGCATTAATTTTAAAATTTCTTCAATTTTCACGTTTTCTTCAAATTGTATTCATCTTGTCCGTCTTGCACCAAAACTTAATTACCAGGCTCGATCTGCAATAGAAAAATTAAAGAGGAAATTAAAAAGCAGGAAAAATATGAAAGTAAAGAAACCTATGCTAGGATAGCAGCTAGAAACGCCCAAGAGATCGCCCCGGAATTCACTACCATGCACTCTGTGGCGATCACTTCAATAGATGAAAAGGAGACAGGAGATCAGGTTATGGATAAGATACGGAAAGTAATAAACGCCAAAGAAGAAGGACTAAAAATTGACAAGATCAGGAAAGCTAGGGACAGGAAAGTAATTGTGGGATGCTGTACGCAAGAACAAATAAACAAAGTAAAGGAAAAGATAAAGACAGTAGGGAACCTATTAAACATTGACGATATCAAAAATAAAGATCCTCTCATAGTATTGAAAGACGTATTACAATATAACACGGATGAAGAAGTTGTAAAAAGCAATACGAACTCAAAACAAACACCTGCTCAATGGCGTAGAAGCGGAGGAGGACAGAATGGAGGTTAAATATAGAAAAAGACCAGAAATGCGCTTACGGCACATATAGTGCTAAAAGTTTCACCGCAGCTTTGGAATCGCTTCACAGAAGTTGGAGTAATCCATGTAGATCTCCAAAGAGTTAGGGTGAAGGACCAATCCCCGCTCATCCAGTGTTCGCGGTGTTTGGGTTACGGGCACACTAAACGACTATGCAGCGAGCAAACGGACGTGTGCAGCCACTGCGGAGGTCCCCATCTAAAATCTGAGTGTGCTGACTGGTTGGCTGGAGATACCAACATGCAGAAATTGCGTAAAGGCGAAAATGGAAAGAAGGGACCACAACGCGTTTAGTGCAGACTGTCAAGTAAGAAAGAAATGGGAGGCCTTGGCAAGGTCCACAGTGGCTTATTGCTAAGGTGGCCACAACAGCGGACGGAACTCTTAACCTAGTATCCACAAATATCGCGTGATACAGGCGAACCTCCAGAGGAGTGAACTGGCGACGGCTGAGCTCATAAATGAGGCCGTGAACAGAAAAATATCCTTCGCTATGGTCCAAGAACCTTATATAGGCCGTATCGGGGAGATGAAACGCTACACAGGAACAAGGATAGTTCAATATGGCAGGGGCCAGAGCACAGAAAAGGTGATAAAGGCCGCAATTGTGTTATTTGACGAGACCATCAACGTCACTCCGTACTGCAACTTGTCAACAGAGAACATAGCGGTTGCCAAATTAAAGACTAGCTCATGGGAGACTGGAGTAGTATCCATCTACCTCGAGGGAGATAAGCCGATTGAGCCATATCTCGATAGGATATCGGCAGCCTTGGAAGGCCTAGAAACCGCCAATATCATACTCGGTGGTGACGTAAACGCCTGGAACACCTGGTGGGGGAGCCTTGAAACAAACAAGAGAGGAATAGATCTGGCTGCCAGGCTTGACGAGCTGGAGCTTCATATACTCAATTCAGGGATAGAGCCCACTTTTGACACAATTAGAGGTGGGAAGAGATTCTCCAGCTGTGTGGATATAACAGCATGCTCCACCAGCTTACTCGGAAGAATCGAAAACTGGAGGTTGTCTGATGGAATAACCGGATCAGACCACAAGGCGGTCCTGTTTCAAATAATACTGGGAAATACAACAAATACACAAATAAGTAGAACTACAAGGAAATACAATACAAAAAAGGCAAATTGGGGCGAATTTCGTGAGAAATTAGCCCAAATTTGGAGCGAAACTCATTAACTTATGTAGAAATAGAAAAATAGAAACTTCCCAAGAATTAGAAAAAATTGTAGAAAGTTACACTAAGTCAGTAATAGAAACAAGCGAAAAACAATACCGAAAATTAAAACAAAGAAACGAACAGGACTGCCGTGGTGGACCGAGGAGTCGTTGTTGGAAAAAAGAGAATAGGATGAAACGTAGAATTTCCTACGCAGCTCCAGTTCGTCGAGACTGGGTAGTTCAGCAATATTTAAAGGAAAAGAATGAATATGAAGAGAAAGCTAAGAAGGCCCAGACTGCAAGCTGGAAAGACTTCTGTAGCAAACAAGAACAGGAATCAATGGGATTGGATATATAGGGTGATAAGACACACCGTTGAAAGACAGGAAGACGTTCCTCTAACGCGCGAAGGAAGAGTTTTAGGAAGCAGAGAGTCTGCAAAATTATTAGCAGAGACATTCTACCCGGACGACGTAATTGGGGATGACGACGTGGAGCACACGCGCATACGACAGTTAGCAAAAGGTAAATGAAGGGACACATGATGACGCATGTGATCCACCCTTTACGAATGAAGAACTGATGTGGTCCACGTCTAGTTTCAAACCCAAAAAGCTCCGGGCAGCGATGGTCTTACAGCAGATATCTGCAGACAGGCTATAACCCTGAATCCAACATTGTTCCTGGCGATAGCAAACAAATGCCTGAGTCTAGCACACTTTCCGGTAAGGTGGAAGGAAGCGGCAGTGGTGGTGCTACGAAAGGCAAAGACGACTATACCCATCCAAAGTCGTACAGGCCAATTGGACTACTGCCAGTACTGGGAAAAATTGTAGAAAATGGTCATTCAACGTATAAAGTGGTACATATTACCTACAATAAGTCGGAAACAATATGGCTTTATGCCGCAACGCGGCACCGAACTCCCTCTATGACATGACACAACATATAAGAAATATGGTTAAGAGTAAAAAGTTGGTTGTGCTCATATCATTGGACATAGAGGAGCATTTGATAATGCATGGTGGCCAGCCATAAATGCCGTCTTGCCGAAACACCGACCCCCACAAATCTAAGAAGGCTTGTCGACAGTTATTTAAAAGACAGAACTGTGCGCATTCGATACGCCGGAGAGGAATGCGTCAAGAATACAAACAAGGGTTGTGTGCAAGGTTCAATTGGGGGACCTACCTTCTGGAACCTCTTGCTGGATCCGCTGTTGAAGGAGCTGGAAGCGAAAAATGAGTATTGCCAGGCTTTCGCGGACGATGTGGTCCTGATTTTTTCGGGGAATACTGCATTGGACGTACAGACTCGGGCAAATTCGGCGCTTGCCCATGTACAGGAGTGGGGAATCAAAAATAAGCTTAAATTTGCGCCGCAAAAAACGAAAGCCATGTTAATAACAAATAAACTGAAATATGATTCGCCACTCCTGAGGATGGGCGGGGTGCCCATAGAAATGTCCAGAGAAATAAAAATTCTTGGCCTCACTATTGACGATAGATTGACTTTCAACACACATATTGAGAATGTGTGCCGGAAAGCCCAAATGCTCTACCGTCAATTGTCAAAAGCAGCCAAAATACATTGGGGACTGAACCCCGAAATAATCAGGACCATTTATACTGCGGTAGTGGAACCGGTAATCACATATGCGGCGAGTACGTGGGCACCAGCGACCGGCAAACTGCAGGTAAAAAAGCGGTTGGACATGGTACAACGAGGGTTTGTACAAAAAATAGTAAAAGCTTATAGAACTGTGTCCCTCCACTCGGCCCTATTGCTTGCCGGGTTGCTACCCCTTGGACCTTAGGGTCTGAAGCGGCCTCTTTATGAGGTAAAGAGAGGCTTCTCTCGGCGAGTCATAGGAGATCAGGAGATTGAGGAAAAGTCAGCTACTTGGAGAACCCACACCCTGCGGAACAAATAGCACTGCAATTCATGTGCCTGGAGGACGGTGCACAAATAGACGAAAACACCGACACAAGCCTAATCATTTATACTGACGGCAGTAAAATTGAGGAAAAGTCGGCGCTGCATTATCCATTTGGAGAAATGCGGCGGAGACAAGTACCTGAAATTAAAGTTGGGAAATTTTGCACCGTGTTCCAGGCGGAGTTGCTTGCAATATTGGAGGCCACAAAATACGTGCTCGCAAACAAAATAGACTCCTGTTGTTTGTTTAGTGATTCCAGATCCGCTCTCCATACGATTGTACAAGGAAACCCCCTCCAACCCCTGGCGGCAGAAATTAGAAAACATTAACATCTTGGGCAAACAAGGAAATACTATTAAACTGTTCTGGATCAAAGCTCACGCAGGATTGGAGGGAAATGAGAGAGCGGATCAGCTGGCAAAGGAAGCCGCTCTAAAAATCAAAAGAAAGCCTGACTATGAGAAGTGTCCGGTTTCATTTATCAAGCGACAGATACGACTGGGTCGCTTGATGAATGGAATCGGTACAAAGAAGGAGAGACGGCCTCCAATACAAAAATATTTTTCCCGGATGCGATAAAAGCATATCCCACAATTATAAAAATGGAAATGGAACCAAAATTAGTCCAGATTATAACAGGACACGGTGGGTTCTCTCAATACCTGTACAGGTTCAGATGTAAGGAGAGCCCAGCGTGTCCCTGTGACCCAGAAGCAGAAGAAACGGCAATACACGTAATTGCAGAATGCCCTATCTATAATAAATATAGGTACGATTTGGAAATAGATATAGGAATAGAAATAAAAACAGAAAATATATGTCAGATAATTAGTAATAGGAAAGTAGAAATAAGTTTTAAAATACTGTAAGGAAATAGTATCTAAGGTAGCAATTAAAATAAATAAAAAGAAATAAAAATAGAGCAGTAACATATATAAAACACCTAAGTATATAATGTTAACAGACAAATAAAATTGTAAGAAAGAAAAGAAGCACTGAAATAACATAAGTAACATTAACTTAGATAATAAAAGACCCTAGGAGTAAAATTGTAATAGCATAAGCATAAACCCAATTAATAAAATAAAACCATAAAAAGTAAACAACAAAATAAAAAGAAAGAAAAATGAAAAGAAAAAAAGAAGGAAAAAGTCCCTGATCTCCCATGTCAGGGGAACTAGAATTAAAAAAAAAAAAAAAAAAAAAAACCCAACCCAACCTAACCCAACCTAACCCAACCTAACCCAACCTAACCCAACCTAACCCAACCTAACCCAACCCAACCCAACCTAACCCAACCTTTTTTTTTTTTTATCGTGGGAAATCCATTATGGATACCCAGCCTCCGGGAAGAGAGCTGGGTTATGTCGGACTCCCACCGACTAAAACCCCACGGTGGTCACCATCAGCGTTGAGAAGGGGTCACGGGATCTCCGTTCGAACGCAACCGTGGCCCCTCTTACGCTTGGCTAAGATAGCCCGGGAGCAACAACGTTGCCCCCAGAATCCTCAAGTATACCACAGTGGCTCGAGACCACGTCGAGCCACCTCGCCTCAGAGTCGCTTTAATGAGCATTCGAGCTCGCGCCCCGGGCGCCCGCGACTCTTGAGGCCCCGTTTCTGGTAGGGGAACACCATTGTTAGGAGGGCCGTGACGAGGCACAACTGCGCCTCGATGGCCCCGCCTGAGCGGGATCTGTCCTCTCGATCCCGCTCAGTAGCCTCCTTCTGGGCCATCACGGTCTCACAGAAAGCGGCTACGGCCCCATGCCGAATCCCCGCTTAGCATCGCCGACACGACTGCTGGCAGGGAGAGGTTTCGTCCAATGCGGCTCACCAGGATACTCCGCTCTGCTTCCCATGCTGGGCAAACCCCGAGAGTATGCGCTGCAGAGTCCTGGATCGTCCCACCGCAATGGAAACAGTTCGCCGTCGCTCACGTCCGATCTTACACAGATAATCACCGAAACAGCCATGTCCGGTAAGTACCTGTGTAAGTCTGTAGGTGAGTCTTCCTCTCCGTCGCTGGAGCCAGGCCTCGAAGACCGGCAGAAACGCCTCGACGACGCGTCTGCGCGCGTGTCGCTCTTCACTAAGCCGAACACGCCACGTCTCGAAGGCATTCTGACGTTCCTGCCGCTTAATGGCCTCGAACGCCTCTACTGGCTCGCTATCACCGCCCTGGCGGAGGATGCGTATTCGGTTATACACCTGCGCATCCATTTCCGCCAGTATATCCAAGGGCGGAAAGCGAGCCAGGACAGTTGCCGCCTCGAAGGATATCGTGCGGTATCCTCGCACAATCCGTATGGCCATCCGTCGTTGCACACTGTAGATTTTGGTTCTACATCGGCGGATGGTTAGCCTTTTGCTCACACCGGCGCCCCATAAAGGGCTACGGATCGGACGACTCCAGCATAGAGGCGGCGAACTTCTTCACCCGGTCCCCCTAGATTGGGCAGCAGTCTATGCATAGCACCCGCCACCCTCTCTATTCGGGGAACTAGGCGCTCGAAGTGCTCTTCGAAGCCCCAGCGACTGTCCAGTAGGAGGCCCAGATATTTCATGTGCCTCCCACTCTGACTTCAGACCCACCTACTGGACACACGAGTCGGTGGTTCCCTGCCCCTGGGCAATTTAGGAACCATAGCGCCTCGGTCTTGTGCGGCGCTATTTCTAATCCCAACTCGTGAATTCTGGTGACGATGATTTCCACCCCAAGCTCGGCGAGCTCCTTGGTCCTCTCAAAAGTGTTCCCACTGGCGACCACCAGGGTGTCGTCTGCATAACAAACTACGTTGACGCCAGCGGGAAGATCGACACGCAGAACCGCGTCGTAGGCGATGTTCCACAGTAATGGGCCCAGCACCGAACCCTGCGGAACACCGCACTGGATCTCCTCCGGATCTTTCTGCCGTCTTTGTCTATGTACAAAATGTACCTGTCGCGCAAGTAGTCCGCGATCACGCCTTGCAGATAGGGGGCACTTGATGGTAAGCGAGCCCCTCTGATTGCTTCCCAGGGCAGGAGTTAAAGGCATTGACAATGTCCAAACTAATTGCCATTGCCACGCCACCCTGACACCGCATGCTCCGACAACGAGCGGACGCGCAAAATCGCGTCTATGGTTGAACGCTCGTGTCGGAAGCCGAACTGGCTTTCGGCGAGATCAGGACCGACACGACAGATGCCTGTAGAGACGAAAGGCAAGAATCCTTTCAAATAACTTGCCAATCTCGTCCAGCAGGCATATGGGACGGTACGCAGAGGGAGAATCTGCGGCCCTGCCTTCCTTCTTTAAGAGGACCAATTTGGCTTCCTTCCAGGCCGAAGGAACGTGGCTGTATGGAGGCAGCAGGTGAACAGCTGCCTCAGTCTGTCCCCTAAGGCAGCCAGACTCAGCATCAAGACCCGACCTGGTATTCCGTCAAGTCCTGGAGCCGTGTTTCGGCCTCTCAAGCGGCTAACTGCTCGGTCCAACTCCTGTACGGTTACCCGCATCTCGTCATGCCACTCCGACGACCTTCGAGGGTGGACAGAGGGACTTGCCCGACCCACCGGGAAAAGTGAATTGATCACTCTTCCCAGCAGCTCCGGATCAAGGGATTCCGTAAGAGGGGGCATCCAAGGTCGGAGTTTGCCCAGTACCATCCGGTATGGACGTCCCCACGGATCCCTGTTGAGTCCCTCCAGGAGCTCATGCCAGGACCGAGACTTGGCATTGGTAATTGCAAACTGCAACGCTTTTGTAGCCGCTCGGTATGCCTCATACAGTCTGGCTACCTCTTCGGCCGGAGCTCGCCTTCTCCTCCTTCGGGCTCTGGTGTACTGGCGTCTGCTTCGTAGACATATTGCACGAAGACGAGCAATTTCTGCCGACCACCAGTACACTGCCCTGCGCTTGGGGTGACTGGTCCTGGGCATAGACACATCGCAGATTTGTGTCATTGTTCCCCGGAACCAGTTCGCTTCTTCTTCCGGGTCGGACGAAACCTCTTCGGTGACTTTCGGCCATGCCGCAACGCTGGCGGCGGCTTCGAGCATGTCTCGGTCTAACCGCTTGAGACACCAACGTCGCGGCGGGCTGCTATTGCGGCGGCTGTAGATGATATCAGGCCGGCGGAATGTTACATCGAAAATGATGTAACGGTGGTCCGATATTGTGACCACTTCCTCTGCGACACGCCAACCTGACACTAAATGTATCGCTGAAGGAGTCGCCCATGTTAAATCCACGACCGACTCCCCCTGCCATCGCACGCATGTGCTCACGGAACCTTGATTTATAAGTCGGAGGTCCAGTCCAGCTGCCCATTCTTTTATGACCTCTCCTCGGACTATCTCTGGGGTTACCCCATGCCCTGGCATGTGCGTTAAAGTCCCCCAGGACAATCAGTGGATGAGGTAGACACCTGTGAATGCAGTTCGCTACCCCGTCTAGGTACAACTCGTAGTCGGCGAGTGACCTGTTGGGAGAGACATAACAGCCAACGATGGCCAAGGTGCCCCATTGCACTGCAACAAAGCCCTGCCCTTTCCCAATAAGGTGCAGGGTGGGACACCCTCTCCGCTCCCCAGTAGATGGCTACGGAGCCCGAGTTATCGCCAAACCAGCGGGTATGATCAGGAACAACGTAAGGCTCCGCTACTACTGCTAGGACAACCCGCCACTCCGCAATGGTCTGCATAAGCAGATCTTGGGCATTGCGGCAGTGGTTTAGGTTACCCTGGAGGACTTTCAGGGCGGGAAGTTGGATTCTCAACAACCTCCATTTCTGAGCCCGCTTGGTTCAGTATTGCATCTGCAGCCGACGTTAAAGCGGAAGCCGGAGTTATTTGGCTTGCACCAAGCTTTTTGGCAGATGAGCCACACCTTTTCCTAGTCTGTGGTCAGATGGGCGACCTAAATCTGAACACAATGGGCATTTCAGTACCGAGGCTGTGCACTGATTTGCCCTGTGACCAGGCTCTCCGCAGGCGTAACATCGGTCACCTCGGTTGACTTTGTTGGGACATCGACTACCAACGTGGCCTTTTCTAAGCACCGGAAGCAGTGCATAGGCCTAGGCTCCAGAATGTCCACGCGAGCTGATCCCCAACCAACACTTATCCGCTTAGCAGTTGCTAATTTGCGAACCGTTGTGACCGGACAACGCAGCCAGCATGTCCCCATACTGGTGGGTGTTCGACGGATATCTCCTATTTTAATTTCTTCTATAGAGCATCCGCCAGCTTCTGCGACCGCTGCAGCAAGCTCCGTAGGACTGACCGCATCGTCGAGATCCCTCAGTCGAACATCAGCCGTTTTTGTTGGGCGGCTGATGCGGACATTCAATTCTGAGAGGACCTCCTGCATTTTTTGTCGCAAGTTTGTCAGCTCTTGTATTACAGTCAGGGCCACCGATTTCCAGAAGTAAACCCCCTGTTATAGCCCTCTTTTGGCGAAGAGAATCGATTCCGCAATCGGTCAGCCGGATTTTTGCCTTGGCTTCTTCCATTACTTTGGCATATGTAATGGTAGAGCCTTCCGGTAAAGAAACTGTTACTGCCGCAGTTGTTGGGGCACGCAAAGTCTTCCTCCTTTTGTCATTTTCTTTACCTTTCTCTGCCACCAAATGCCATTCTTTTCGGGCCCTGTTTGATCTTCGAGTTTTGAGGCTTTTGGCTACGTCAGCCCATGAAAGCTCCCCTGGAGGTGCAGATTTATGCATCGACGCTGGCGCCGGCGTAGGGGGTAGGTCCGCCACTGGTGGATGGGATGGTTTATTCCTTCCTTGTTTCTTTCGGAGCAGCCCGAGGGAATGGTAACCCTTTTGTGCTCAAAAGCCTGCTCTTGGATTTCCCCCCAGTGGTGGACGAAGTGCCTTATCGAGAAATAGCCTTGCCTCGAAGGCAACCTGCTTATTCTCAATCAAGGCACCAATTCGCTCCATCAGTTACTCTTCTTGCCTCAGGTTGTGCGCAGCTGACGTCAACTGACCCGGGTGGCTCTTGTACCGATTTAGACCGACTGGTACCTTGGACTTCTTGCGGAGGTTACTAATTTCCTCAGTAAGCTGCTCCATTCTGGTGTTTAGACTGGAGAGCTGTGAACGAAGAACTTCATTCTCTTTCTCCAGTCTCGCTACAAGGTCATCCGCAGCAGATCTGCTTGCGAATTCGTCTCGGCTTGTATGTGTCGCACGGCCAGTCTTATTCCGCGAACAAAGTCACCTTTTAAATTCTTAGACCGATCCGCCACTGACTCTATGGCCTGTAGTTGTACAGCAATGTACTCATCCAGTTCGGAGAAGGTATGAGAACGTAGTTTACTGGCCAGTTCTTCAGGATCAGGAAGATTTTTCTTAGATCTAGTATTTGTTGGCGTCCTCGAGGACCCAAATATTTCCTTCTCGGTTCTTGTTTCCTCATCAGAGGCCGTGGCAGAAATCGCCGTAACTTTAGCAGCCCTGGCCTCCGCAGATGGTCCCGCTCTCCTTTTCTTCCCGCCTTTGATGAAGTGGCAGATGTTAGCGACGCAAAGGATACGTCGGATACCCCTCCATCACTCTCACCTGCCAGACTAACGGGAGAACTCGGGCGAGTAAACCGCCCACGACGGTCACGTGTTGTGATCGACGCTTCTCCCGGCATCACTTCTTCCTTTTTATTTTTGTCCCCAGATGTTCGGGAACACACGTTTTTCGTGTTAGTGTCTCTTGGATGCAGTGCCTTGCCCCGCCCAGATACGATGGGGCAGCCCGAGCTAGGCCCGGGGGTGGATTCGCCACCCTGGGTAGTTATGTTTTTAGGTACTGCGTTCATTTTTTGTTCCTTTTTTTTCCTTTGCAGGGTTTGGTCCCTGAAAAATCCCCTTCCCCCCAAAGCGCTAGTGACTGGGTTCCCCCCCCCAGCCATTCATCCCATCGGCACGCTAGACCTTGAGATTGGGGTTATTTTTTAAAGAGGATTTCTTCCTCGCGGCTCCCTTGTATAACCCTCCCTCCCCAGGAGCCCCCGGTCCCCATAGAGATTACGGGTGGTCCGACGCCGGTCGAAAACGACTACATTAACACAACGCCGCACCTGTCACATCCCCTGTCCCCTCTCATGAAAGAGGGATACTGGGAGTAACCGAGGCCCGCCTTGAAGGCCCGCCTTACAGAGCATCTTGCCCTAAGCCGTTTCTCAGTTCCGAATGAAACTGAGGGTACGCCCTGAACCCAGCCAGTTTTGGTCCGCGCCGGTTTCCCGGTACCACACACAACCGTGATGTGGCATTCCCCTATCCGCCACCTGGGGACGCGCCCGATAGGAGGACTGGCAACTCCACACGGGAACCTAACCCAACCTAACCCAACCTAACCCAACCTAACCCAACCTAACCCAACCTAACCCAACCTAACCCAACCTAACCCAACCTAACCCAACCTAACCCAACCTAACCCAACCTAACCTAACCTAACCCAACCTAACCTAACCCAACCTAACCTAACCCAGAGAAGTGAGTTGGCAACCGCTGAATTAATAACCGAAGCAACAAGAGTGAAGCTGTCGTTTGCTATGGTCCAAGAACCCTATATAGGGAACACAGGGGAGATGAAGCAATACCGTGGGACGAGAATTATACAATGCCAAAGAAGTCAAACTAACAAAAAAGTAATCAAGGCAGCTATAATACTCTTTGACAAAAACATCGACGTCACCCATTACCATAGTTTGACGACAGAAAACATAGCGGTAGCCAAATTAAGAACTGGATCGTGGGAGATAGGCGTGGTGTCTGTATATCTGGAAGGAGATAAGCCCATAGAACCATATTTGGATACGGTAAAAATAGCGGTGGAGGGACTAAAGACAAGAAATGTGTTGCTAGGTGGAGACGTGAATGCGTGGAGCACTTGGTGGGGAAGTCGCGTGACGGACATAAGGGGAACGCAGGTAGCAGACAAATTTGACGAGTTAGAGATGCATATATTGAATACAGGAGCGGAACCCACGTTCGACACAATAAGAGGAGGAAAAAGGTTCTCCAGCTGCGTAGATGTGACGACCTGCTCAACGAACCTACTAGGCAGAATAGAAAATTGGAGACTATCCGACGAAATTACAAGCTCGGACCACAGGACAGTCCTGTTCGACATAAATTTAGAAAAATCAATAGGCACAGATATAAAAAGAACTACGAGAACATATAACACAAAGAAAGCAAATTGGAGCGAGTTTCGTGAGAAACTCGTCCAATCTTGGAGGAACTCATCAATAAAAATAGAAGAAATAAATAAAATAGAGTCTAACGAAAAACTAGAAATTATAACACAAGAGTATACAAATACAATTACAAACGCATGTGAAAATAGCATACCAAAATTAGGAAACAAAAGTAGAATAGGACTGCCCTGGTGGACTAAAGAACTAACAAATAAGAAAAAAAGAAGTCACAAGATTGAAGCGCCGAATACAATGTGCTGCGCCAGTACGCCGCCAGTGGGTTGTCGAGCAGTATCTTAAGGCAAAGGAGGAATATAAACAAGAAATAAAGAGTGCCCAAACCGCCAGCTGGAAGGAATTCTGCAGCAAGCAAGAGCGAGAAACAATGTGGGAAGGAATATACAGGGTAATAGACCGCACAACAAAGAGACCGGAAGATATACCTCTCACACGCGATGGGAAGCCGGTAGGAAGAGAGGAGTCAGCCAGAATGTTAGCAGAAACCTTTTATCCCGAGGATGAAACCCAGGAAGATAATTTAGAACATACCCTGGTGAGGGAAATAGCCAAAACGGTAAATAGAGGATCAAATGATGATACATTTGATCCATTCTTTACACTGGAGGAACTAAACTGGGCGATTTCTACTTTCAACCCGAAAAGGCACCTGGGAGTGATGGCTTGACAGCGGATATCTGCGAAGCGGCTATTGCCCTGAATCCTGAGCTGTTCCTAGCTATAATAAACCAATGTCTGCATCTCGCACACTTCCCCGAAAATGGAAAGAGGCAGTGGTGGTGGTACTAAGAAAACCCGGGAAAGAAAACTATACCCACCCAAAATCATACAGACCGATTGGGCTCTTACCCGTATTAGGGAAGATCTTCGAAAAAATGATAATACGAAGAATCAAATGGCATACCTTGCCAGCATTAAGCCCGAACCAATACGGCTTTGTACCGCAGCGGAGCACAGAAGATGCCTTATATGACATGATGCAATCTATAAAATGCAAGCTTAAAGACAAGAAGCTAGTAGTGATTGTATCATTGGACATAGAGGGTGCATTTGACAACGCGTGGTGGCTGACAATTATGCAGACTGCAGAGGCCAAGTGCCCGATTAACTTGAGACGCTTAATCGATAGTTATTTTAAAAATAGAGCTGTGTGAGTAAGATATGCAGGAACTGAGTGGGTCAGGAAAACCTCCAAAGGATGCGTGCAGGGCTCGATAGGAGGCCCAATATTTTGGAACTTGCTTCTAGACCCCTTTTAAAGGAAGTAAAAGGCATGGTGAGTATTGTCAGGCGTTCGCTGACGATGTGGTCCTGATGTTTTCTGGGGATACGGCATTGAGATACAGGAGCGAGCAAATGGGGTCCTCGCGCATGTTCAGAAGTGGGAGTCAGAAACAAGCTCAAATTTGCACCAAACAAAACAAAAGCAATGATTATTACAAATAAAATCAAATATGACTCACCACTTTTGAGCATGGGTGGAGAGCGCATCGACTTCTCCAAAAGTATAAAAATACTTGGTCTTACAGTCGACAGTGGGTTGACATTTAACGCACACGTAAAAAATGTATGCCGTAAGGTGCAGAATCTGTACTGCCAACTGACAAGAGCTGCGAAAATTCACTGGGGCCTGAACTCAGAAATTGTCAGGACCATATACGTGGCCGTAGTGGAGCCGATTGTAATGTATGCGGCCAGCGCATGGGCATTAGCAACTAACAAAAAATGTATTAAAAAGCAACTTGATGCAGTGCAGCGAGGGTTCATCCAAAAGATAATTAAATCGTACCGAACAACATCCCTACACTCTGCTTTATTACTTGCTGGGCTGCTTCCCTTAGATCTTAGGATCCGGGAAGCAGCGGCCCTTTATGAGATAAAGAAAGGCTTTTCCCGGCAGATAGTGGGGGATCGTGAAATAGAGAAAAGCCTTAAACACACGGTAATGCCTCACCCAGCGAAACAGTTGGGACTGCAGTTTGAATGCCTGGAGGACGGTGCACAAATTAACCAACACGAAACTAGCCTAAAAATATTTACAGATGGTAGTAAAATAGGGGGAAAAGTTGGGGCTGCACTATCAATATGGAATAGTGCATCCGAAATAAGTACCCGGAAAATAAAATTGGAAAATTTTTGCACCGTATACCAGGCAGAGCTCCTTGCTGTACTCGAAGCTACGAGTCACGTCCTCAAAAACAAATCAAGTTGTAACATTTATAGTGATTCCAGGTCTGCACTTGAAACAATAACTCGTAGCGATTCCCTCCATCCCCTAGCTGTAGAAGCGAGAAATAATATTATACAAATAAACAAACAAGGTAAACAAATAGGATTATATTGGGTTAAAGCACACGCAGGGTTGGAGGGGAATGAAAGAGCAGACTTCTTAGCGAAGGAAGCCGCACAAAAAATTAAAAAGAAGCCAGATTACGCGAAATGTCCGGTCTCATTTGTGAAGCGACAGATAAGACTACAGTCGCTTGACGAATGGAACCGTCAATATAAGGAAGCAGAAACCGCTTCCACGACGAAGATATTTTTCCCGGACGCAATTGAAGCGTACCCAATAATAAGAAAAATAGAGTTGGACCCATTATTAATACAAATGCTGACGGGACACGGCGGATTCTCGGGAGTACTTGCATAGATTCAAGTGCAAAGAGAGTCCGGCGTGTGTCTGCGATCCTACAATAGCAGAAAGTGTGATGCATGTGATTGCCGAGTGCCCAATGTACGGCAGAAATAGAAAGGATGTAGAATTAGAATTAGGAATAATAATCAGTAGAGAAACAATAAAAGATATTATTAGACGTAAGAAAAATAGACATAAGTTCCTTAAATATTGCAAAGAAGTAGTAAACAAAGTAGTTACTAGGAACAAACAAGTATAGCAAAAAACAAAGTAATAAATAAGTTGTAATACGCTAAGAGAACTAGATGTAAATAAAGTAATTAGTATAAAGAATAGCAATAAAGACTTAAAAATAATAATAGAAAATCAACAAACAATTGAAAGAAAACAAAAATATAAGATGAAGAAAGTCCTTGATTACCAAATGTCAGGGAACGAGAATAATAATAATAAAAAAAAAACCTAACCCAACCTAACCCAACCTAACCTAACCTAACCCAACCTAACCTAACCTAACCCAACCTAACCCACGATAGACAGAAAGCTCACCTTTAATACCCACGTGAGAAATGTGTGTAAGAAGGCCGCTGCCCTGTATTCACAATTATCACGGGCTGCAAAGATTAGCTGGGGCCTTCACCCTGAAGTAACGAAGACGATATATACGGCAGTCGTGGAGCCTGTAATCCTGTACGCAGCGAGTGCGTGGTCACCAGCAGCAAATAAGTTGGGAATCAAAAGCTACTGAACACCATCCAAAGAGGATTCGCTCAAAAAATAATAAAAGCATACCGAACGGTCTCATTACACTCGGCTCTAGTACTGGCTGGACTCCTTCCCTTGGATCTGAGGATCCAAGAAACAGCTTCGATTTATAAAGCAAAAAGGGGAACTCCAGTCGGTGTTGGGAGACCGCGAGGTAGAGCTAAAAGCGAGTGTTACAGAACTGCCCCACCCCGCAACATATATGGACTTGCAGTTCGTGTGCCTGGTGAACGACGATGAAATGAGGCTTCACAACAACCAGGGCCTCCGAATTTTCACCGATGGGAGCAAAATAGAGGGAAAGGTCGGAGCAGCACTTTCAATCTGGGATGGTGCTGCCGAGATCCAAACTCATAAGCTCAAACTATCGGATCACTGTTCCGTTTACCAGGCTGAATTGCTGGCCATATATAGGGCAACCGAGCGAATTCTCTCAAGTAGCAGAACAACATTTGGGGTGTACAGTGAATCGAGATCAGCCCTTGAGACCATTGTCGACCAAGATTCCCAACACCCACTCGCAGTAAAGACCCGCAAAAATATCAAGGGCATTTTGGACCAACAAAAAAGTATCCAACTTTTTTGGATAAAGGCCCACGCGGGACTTGCTGGGAACGAGCGGGCTGACGAGCTGGCCAAATATGCTGCTCTGCGTATGAAAAGCAAACCGGATTACGATAGGTGTCCGGTTTCTTTTGTTAAAAGGCTTGTCCGAAGGGAAACCCTGATCAAATGGAATATAAGATACGCAGAGGGTGAAACAGGCCAAATCACGAAAATGTTTCTTCCGGACGTAATAAGTGCGTACAAAGTTGTCAGAGAGACAGTGCTGTCTCCTGAAGCGGTTCAAGCGATGACCGGGCATGGCGGGTTCTCCGATTATCTGTATCGCTTCCGATGCAAAGAAAACCCCTCATGTGTATGCGATCCAGAAATAAAAGAGACAGTGCCACATATACTTCTGGAATGCCCTAGGTTCGATAGACAAAGACTCGAATTAAAGACGACGCTCAACACCAGTTTAGAAGCTGAAACTTTCAATACGCTACTAGTCAATAAAAAAACAAGAGGAAAATTTTTAAAATATTGCGAAGACCTTGTTAAATGTGTAGGATATAGAAATAAAAATGAATAAAATAATACAATACAAATATTACAATACGCGCCTGAATGATATTAGATTTTACTCCTGTGTCCAATTTAATAAATATATTATCCCCTATTAAAATAGATATATAAATGTGATTTATAATAATGTAATTTATTGTTAATTGTAGCTTTTATTTAAGTAATTTAATTTAATTCAGCAAAAATTGCGAAAGCAAGTAGGCTGACGAGGCTTCCTTGTGCGTATACCCAGGTATACGCAGAGAGAATGCGTCGAAATATATTAATTTTTAAGATTTTAATTATATTTTAATATAAAATGACTCTGAATATATACGTCAGAGGGCTGCTAGTAAATTTTAAAATAAAAAAAAAAAACCTAACCTAACCTAACCTAACCTAACCTAACCTAACCTAACCTAACCTAACCTAACCTAACCTAACCTAACCTAACCCACGATAGACAGAAAGCTCACCTTTAATACCCACGTGAGAAATGTGTGTAAGAAGGCCGCTGCCCTGTATTCACAATTATCACGGGCTGCAAAGATTAGCTGGGGCCTTCACCCTGAAGTAACGAAGACGATATATACGGCAGTCGTGGAGCCTGTAATCCTGTACGCAGCGAGTGCGTGGTCACCAGCAGCAAATAAGTTGGGAATCAAAAGCTACTGAACACCATCCAAAGAGGATTCGCTCAAAAATAATAAAAGCATACCGAACGGTCTCATTACACTCAGCTCTAGTACTGGCTGGACTCCTTCCCTTGGATCTGAGGATCCAAGAAACAGCTTCGATTTATAAAGCAAAAAGGGGAACTCCAGTCGGTGTTGGGAGACCGCGAGGTAGAGCTAAAAGCGAGTGTTACAGAACTGCCCCACCCCGCAACATATATGGACTTGCAGTTCGTGTGCCTGGTGAACGACGATGAAATGAGGCTTCACAACAACCAGGGCCTCCGAATTTTCACCGATGGGAGCAAAATAGAGGGAAAGGTCGGAGCAGCACTTTCAATCTGGGATGGTGCTGCCGAGATCCAAACTCATAAGCTCAAACTATCGGATCACTGTTCCGTTTACCAGGCTGAATTGCTGGCCATATATAGGGCAACCGAGCGAATTCTCTCAAGTAGCAGAACAACATTTGGGGTGTACAGTGAATCGAGATCAGCCCTTGAGACCATTGTCGACCAAGATTCCCAACACCCACTCGCAGTAAAGACCCGCAAAAATATCAAGGGCATTTTGGACCAACAAAAAAGTATCCAACTTTTTTGGATAAAGGCCCACGCGGGACTTGCTGGGAACGAGCGGGCTGACGAGCTGGCCAAATATGCTGCTCTGCGTATGAAAAGCAAACCGGATTACGATAGGTGTCCGGTTTCTTTTGTTAAAAGGCTTGTCCGAAGGGAAACCCTGATCAAATGGAATATAAGATACGCAGAGGGTGAAACAGGCCAAATCACGAAAATGTTTCTTCCGGACGTAATAAGTGCGTACAAAGTTGTCAGAGAGACAGTGCTGTCTCCTGAAGCGGTTCAAGCGATGACCGGGCATGGCGGGTTCTCCGATTATCTGTATCGCTTCCGATGCAAAACCCCTCATGTGTATGCGATCCAGAAATAAAGAGACAGTGCCACATATACTTCTGGAATGCCCTAGGTTCGATAGACAAAGACTCGAATTAAAGACGACGCTCAACACCAGCTTAGAAGCTGAAACTTTCAATACGCTACTAGTCAATAAAAAACAAGAGGAAAATTTTTAAAATATTGCGAAGACCTTGTTAAATGTGTAGGATATAGAAATAAAATGAATAAAATAATACAATACAAATATTACAATACGCGCCTGAATGATATTAGATTTTACTCCTGTGTCCAATTTAATAAATATATTATCCCCTATTAAAATAGATATATAAATGTGATTTATAATAATGTAATTTATTGTTAATTGTAGCTTTTATTTAAGTAATTTAATTTAATTCAGCAAAAATTGCGAAAGCAAGTAGGCTGACGAGGCTTCCTTGTGCGTATACCCAGGTATACGCAGAGAGAATGCGTCGAAATATATTAATTTTTAAGATTTTAATTATATTTTAATATAAAATGACTCTGAATATATACGTCAGAGGGCTGCTAGTAAATTTTAAAATAAAAAAAAAAAACCTAACCTAACCTAACCCAACCTAACCCAACCTAACCCAACCTAACCTAACCTAACCTAACCTAACCCAACCTAACCCAACCTAACCTAACCTAACCTAACCTAACCTAACCTATTACAGAGTGCCCCATCTATGGTAAGGAAAGATACGATGTGGAAGCTGCGATAGGTATAAAAATTAATAAAGAAAATATTTGTGATATAATTAGGAATGAGAAAAGTAGAAATAGATTCATAAGATACTGTAAATATATAGCAAATCTAGTAGTAAATAAAAATAAGTGAGTAGTCATAAGTGACTGTGGCGTGGAAGAAACCGTGGCGTATATAATAGAATACGCTACCAGTTCCAATATAGAGAATATTAAGCATTTAAAAATTTTGAGTAGAATAAAACTATGCAATATAAGAAATAGCATTATATTTAAACAAAAATAAAGCGATAAGAAAATAAACAGAAAATCAAGCATAAAAAGAATAAAAAGGCCCTGATCTCCCATGTCAGGGAACCAGAATTAAAAAAAAAAAAAAAAAAAACCTAACCTAACCTAACCCAACCTAACCCAACCTAACCTGCCAACTGACAAGAGCTGCGAAAATTCACTGGGGCCTGAACTCAGAAACTGTCAGGACCATATACGTGGCCGTAGTGGAGCCGATTGTAATGTATGCGGCCAGCGCATGGGCATTAGCAACTAACAAAAAATGTATTAAAAAGCAACTTGATGCAGTGCAGCGAGGGTTCATCCAAAAGATAATTAAATCGTACCGAACAACATCCCTACACTCTGCTTTATTACTTGCTGGGCTGCTTCCCTTAGATCTTAGGATCCGGGAAGCAGCGGCCCTTTATGAGATAAAGAAAGGCTTTTCCCGACAGATAGTGGGGATCGTGAAATAGAGAAAAGCCTTAAACACACGGTAATGCCTCACCCAGCGAAACAGTTGGGACTGCAGTTTGAATGCCTGGAGGACGGTGCACAAATTAACCAACACGAAACTAGCCTAAAATATTTACAGATGGTAGTAAAATAGGGAAAAGTTGGGGCTGCACTATCAATATGGAATAGTGCATCCGAAATAAGTACCGGAAAATAAAATTGGAAAATTTTTGCACCGTATACCAGGCAGAGCTCCTTGCTGTACTCGAAGCTACGAGTCACGTCCTCAAAAACAAATCAAGTTGTAACATTTATAGTGATTCCAGGTCTGCACTTGAAACAATAACTCGTAGCGATTCCTCCATCCCTAGCTGTAGAAGCGAGAAATAATATTATACAAATAAACAAACAAGGTAAACAAATAGGATTATATTGGGTTAAAGCACACGCAGGGTTGGAGGGGAATGAAAGAGCAGACTTCTTAGCGAAGGAAGCCGCACAAAAAATTAAAAAGAAGCCAGATTACGCGAAATGTCCGGTCTCATTTGTGAAGCGACAGATAAGACTACAGTCGCTTGACGAATGGAACTGTCAATATAAGGAAGCAGAAACTGCTTCCACGACGAAGATATTTTTCCCGGACGCAATTGAAGCGTACCCAATAATAAGAAAAATAGAGTTGGACCCATTATTAATACAAATGCTGACGGGACACGGCGGATTCTCGGAGTACTTGCATAGATTCAAGTGCAAAGAGAGTCCGGCGTGTGTCTGCGATCCTACAATAGCAGAAAGTGTGATGCATGTGATTGCCGAGTGCCCAATGTACGGCAGAAATAGAAAGGATGTAGAATTAGAATTAGGAATAATAATCAGTAGAGAAACAATAAAAGATATTATTAGACGTAAGAAAAATAGACATAAGTTCCTTAAATATTGCAAAGAAGTAGTAAACAAAGTAGTTACTAGGAACAAACAAGTATAGCAAAAAACAAAGTAATAAATAAGTTGTAATACGCTAAGAGAACTAGATGTAAATAAAGCAATTAGTATAAAGAATAGCAATAAAGACTTAAAAAAAAAATAATAGAAAATCAACAAACAATTGAAAGAAAACAAAAATATAAGATGAAGAAAGTCCTTGATTACCAAATGTCAGGGGAACGAGAATAATAAAAATAAAAAAAAAAAAAAAAAAAAAAACCTAACCTAACTAACCTAACCTAACTCTAACCTAACCTAACCTAACCTAAAAAATGAATAAATAAATAAAATAAAATAAAATAAAAAAAAATATTAAGAAAATAAGTAAATAAAAAAAAAGAGGAAAATTAATAATAATAAAAAAATATCCATATTTACAAATAGATCATATTGCATTTCTTATGTATAGTAGTAACTAATGTAGAAGTAAATTAAACTGTATTAAGAATAAACAACGTTAAAGTAATAGATAATGTAACTTAATGTAAACTTGAACTAATTGTAAGGCAACATATACGAATGATGCAAATTCATTGTCACATCATAAATAAAAGCTGAAAGTTATTAACGACGACACGTGCGACAGCAGCGACGAAAATAAAAAAAAATAAAAAAAAAACCAAGATTTAAGACAGAAAAGAATAAAAGGAAAAAAAACGGAATTAAAAGGTACTGCATATACAGCAGTAGAAGTACGAGTTTATTAAAAAAAAAAAAAAAAACCTAACCTAACTAACCTAACCTAACCCAACCTAACCTAACCTAACCTAACCTAACCTAACCTTTTTTTTTTTTTTTTTTTATCGTGGGAAATCCGTTATGGATACCCAGCCTCCGGGAAGAGAGCTGGGTTATGTCAGACTCCACCGACTAAAACCCCACGGTGGTCACCATCAGCGTTGAGAAGGGGTCACGGGATCTCCGTTCGGAACGCAACCGTGGCCCCTCTTACGCTTGGCTAAGATAGCCCCCTCCCGGGAGCAACAACGTTGCCCCCAGAATCCCCGCGGTGCTACCACAGTGGCTCGAGACCACGTCGAGCCACTCCTCGCCTCAGAGTCGCTTTAATGAGCATTCGGAGCTCGCGCCCCGGGCGCCCGCGACTCTTGAGGCCCCGTTTCTGGTAGGGGAACACCATTGTTAGGAGGGCCGTGACGGGGCACAACTGCGCCCGTCATGGCCCGTCGATAACCCCGCCTCCGAGCGGGATCTGTCCTCTCTCGATCCCGCTCAGTAGCCTCCTTCTGGGCCATCACGGTCTCACAGAAAGCGGCTACGGCCCCCCATGCCGAATCCCCGCTCAGCATCGCCGACACGACTGCTGGCAGGGAGAGGTTTCGTCCAATGCGGCTCACCAGGATACTCCGCTCTGCTTCCCATGCTGGGCAAACCCCGAGAGTATGCGCTGCAGAGTCCTGGATCGTCCCACCGCAATGGAAACAGTTCGCCGTCGCCTCACGTCCGATCTTACACAGATAATCACCGAAACAGCCATGTCCGGTAAGTACCTGTGTAAGTCTGTAGGTGAGTCTTCCTCTCCGTCGCTGGAGCCAGGCCTCGAAGACCGGCAGAAACGCTTCGACGACGCGTCTGCGCGCGTGTCGCTCTTCACTAAGCCGAACACGCCACGTCTCGAAGGCATTCTGACGTTCCTGCCGCTTAATGGCCTCGAACGCCTCTACTGGCTCGCTATCACCGCCCTGGCGGAGGATGCGTATTCGGTTATACACCCGCGCATCCATTTCCGCCAGTATATCCAAGGGCGGAAAGCGAGCCAGGACAGTTGCCGCCTCGAAGGATATCGTGCGGTATCCTCGCACAATCCGTATGGCCATCCGTCGTTGCACACTGTAGATTTTGGTTCTACATCGGCGGATGGTTAGCCTTTTGCCCACACCGGCGCCCCATAAAGGGCTACGGATCGGACGACTCCAGCATAGAGGCGGCGAACTTCTTCACCCGGTCCCCCTAGATTGGGCAGCAGTCTATGCATAGCACCCGCCACCCTCTCTATTCGGGGAACTAGGCGCTCGAAGTGCTCTTCGAAGCCCCAGCGACTGTCCAGTAGGAGGCCCAGATATTTCATGTGCCTCCCCACTCTGACTTCAGACCCACCTACTCGGACACACGAGTCGGTGGTTCCCTGCCCTGGGCAATTTGTGGAACCATAGCGCCTCGGTCTTGTGCGGCGCTATTTCTAATCCCAACTCGTGAATTCTGGTGACGACGATTTCCACCCCAAGCTCGGCGAGCTCCTTGGTCCTCTCAAAAGTGTTCCCACTGGCGACCACCAGGGTGTCGTCTGCATAACAAACTACGTTGACGCCAGCGGAAGATCGACACGCAGAACCGCGTCGTAGGCGATGTTCCACAGTAATGGGCCCAGCACCGAACCCTGCGGAACACCGCACTGGATCTCCCTCCGGATCTTTCTGCCGTCTTTGTCTATGTACAAAATGTACCTGTCGCGCAAGTAGTCCGCGATCACGCCTTGCAGATAGGGGGGCACTTGATGGTAAGCGAGCCCCCCTCTGATTGCTTCCCAGGGCAGGGAGTTAAAGGCATTGACAATGTCCAAACTAATTGCCATTGCCACGCCACCCCGGGACACCGCATGCTCCGACAACGAGCGGACGCGCAAAATCGCGTCTATGGTTGAACGCTCGTGTCGGAAGCCGAACTGGCTTTCGGCGAGATCAGGACCGACACACGACAGATGCCTGTAGAGACGAAAGGCAAGAATCCTTTCAAATAACTTGCCAATCTCGTCCAGCAGGCATATGGGACGGTACGCAGAGGGAGAATCTGCGGCCCTGCCTTCCTTCTTTAAGAGGACCAATTTGGCTTCCTTCCAGGCCGAAGGAACGTGGCTGTATGGGCAGCAGGTGAACAGCTGCCTCAGTCTGTCCCCTAAGGCAGCCAGACTCAACATCAAGACCCGACCTGGTATTCCGTCAAGTCCTGGAGCCGTGTTTCGGCCTCTCAAGCGGCTAACTGCTCGGTCCAACTCCTGTACGGTTACCCGCATCTCGTCATGCCACTCCGACGACCTTCGAGGGTGGACAGAGGGACTTGCCCGACCCACCGGGAAAAGTGAATTGATCACTCTTCCCAGCAGCTCCGGATCAAGGGATTCCGTAAGAGGGGGCATCCAAGGTCGGAGTTTGCCCAGTACCATCCGGTATGGACGTCCCCACGGATCCCTGTTGAGTCCCTCAGGAGCTCATGCCAGGACCGAGACTTGGCATTGGTAATTGCAAACTGCAACGCTTTTGTAGCCGTTCGGTATGCCTCATACAGTCTGGCTACCTCTTCGGCCGGAGCTCGCCTTCTCCTCCTTCGGGCTCTGGTGTACTGGCGTCTGCTTCGTAGACATATTGCACGAAGACGAGCAATTTCTGCCGACCACCAGTACACTGCCCTGCGCTTGGGGTGACTGGTCCTGGGCATAGACACATCGCAGATTTGTGTCATTGTTCCCCGGAACCAGTTCGCTTCTTCTTCCGGGTCGGACGAAACCTCTTCGGTGACTTTCGGCCATGCCGCAACGCTGGCGGCGGCTTCGAGCATGTCTCGGTCTAACCGCTTGAGACACCAACGTCGCGGCGGGCTGCTATTGCGGCGGCTGTAGATGATATCAGGCCGGCGGAATGTTACATCGAAAATGATGTAACGGTGGTCCGATATTGTGACCACTTCCTCTGCGACACGCCAACCTGACACTAAATGTATCGCTGAAGGAGTCGCCCATGTTAAATCCACGACCGACTCCCCCTGCCATCGCACGCATGTGCTCACGGAACCTTGATTTATAAGTCGGAGGTCCAGTCCAGCCGCCCATTCTTTTATGACCTCTCCCCTCGGACTATCTCTGGGGTTACCCCATGCCCTGGCATGTGCGTTAAAGTCCCCCAGGACAATCAGTGGATGAGGTAGACACCTGTGAATGCAGTTCGCTACCCCGTCTAGGTACAACTCGTAGTCGGCGAGTGACCTGTTGGGAGAGACATAACAGCCAACGATGGCCAAGGTGCCCCATTGCACTGCAACAAAGCCCTGCCCCTTTCCCAATAAGGTGCAGGGTGGGACACCCTCTCCGCTCCCCCAGTAGATGGCTACGGAGCCCGAGTTATCGCCAAACCAGCGGGTATGATCAGGAACAACGTAAGGCTCCGCTACTACTGCTAGGGCAACCCGCCACTCCGCAATGGTCTGCATAAGCAGATCTTGGGCATTGCGGCAGTGGTTTAGGTTACCCTGGAGGACTTTCAGGGGCGGGAAGTTGGATTCTCAACAACCTCCATTTCTGAGCCCGCTTGGTTCAGTATTGCATCTGCAGCCGACGTTAAAGCGGAAGCCGGAGTTATTTGGCTTGCACCAAGCTTTTTGGCAGATGAGCCACACCTTTTCCTAGTCTGTGGTCAGATGGGCGACCTAAATCTGAACACAATGGGCATTTCAGTACCGAGGCTGTGCACTGATTTGCCCTGTGACCAGGCTCTCCGCAGGCGTAACATCGGTCACCTCGGTTGACTTTGTTGGGACATCGACTACCAACGTGGCCTTTTCTAAGCACCGGAAGCAGTGCATAGGCCTAGGCTCCAGAATGTCCACGCGAGCTGATCCCCAACCAACACTTATCCGCTTAGCAGTTGCTAATTTGCGAACCGTTGTGACCGGACAACGCAGCCAGCATGTCCCCATACTGGTGGGTGTTCGACGGATATCTCCTATTTTAATTTCTTCTATAGAGCATCCGCCAGCTTCTGCGACCGCTGCAGCAAGCTCCGTAGGACTGACCGCATCGTCGAGATCCCTCAGTCGAACATCAGCCGTTTTTGTTGGGCGGCTGATGCGGACATTCAATTCTGAGAGGACCTCCTGCATTTTGTCGCAAGTTTGTCAGCTCTTGTATTACAGTCAGGGCCACCGATTTCCAGAAGTAAACCCCCTGTTATAGCCCTCTTTTGGCGAAGAGAATCGATTCCGCAATCGGTCAGCCGGATTTTTGCCTTGGCTTCTTCCATTACTTTGGCATATGTAATGGTAGAGCCTTCCGGTAAAGAAACTGTTACTGCCGCAGTTGTTGGGGCACGCAAAGTCTTCCTCCTTTTGTCATTTTCTTTACCTTTCTCTCTGCCACCAAATGCCATTCTTTTCGGGCCCTGTTTGATCTTCGAGTTTTGAGGCTTTTGGCTACGTCAGCCCATGAAAGCTCCCTGGACGTGCAGATGTATGCATCGACGCTGGCGCCGGCGTAGGAGGTAGGTCCGCCACTGGTGGATAGGAAGGTTTATTCCTTCGCAATTTTTCTTTTTGCTTTCGGAGCATCCCGAGGGAGTGGTAACCTTTTGTGTTCAAGTCTGCTCTTGGATTTCCCCCCAGTGGTGGACGAAGTGCCTTATCGAGAAATAGCCTTGCCTCGAAGGCAACCAGCTTATTCTCGATCAAGGCACCAATTCGCTCCATCAGTTCCTCTTCTTGCCTCAGGTTGTGCGCAGCTGATGGCGACTGACCCGGGTGGCTCTTGTACCGATTTGGACCGGCTGGTACCTGGGACTTCTTCCGGAGGTTACTGATTTCCTCAGTAAGCTGCTCCATTCTGGTGTTTAGACTGGAGAGCTCTGAACGAAGAACTTCATTTTCTTTTTCCAGTCTCGCTACAAGGTCATCCGCAGCAGATTTCCTTGCAAATTCGTGAGTTGCGGCTTGTATGTGTCGCACGGCCAGTCTTATTCCGCGAACAAAGTCACCTTTTAAATTCTTAGACCGATCCGCCACTGACTCTATGGCCTGTAGTTGTACAGCAATGTACTCATCCAGTTCGGAGAAGGTATGAGAACGTAGTTTACTGGCCAGTTCTTCAGGATCAGGAAGATTTTTCTTAGATCTAGTATTTGTTGGCGTCCTCGAGGACCCAAATATTTCCTTCTCGGTTCTTGTTTCCTCATCAGAGGCCGTGGCAGAAATCGCCGTAACTTTAGCAGCCCTGGCCTCCGCAGATGGTCCCGCTCTCCTTTTTCTTCCCGCCTTTGATGAAGTGGCAGATGTTAGCGACGCAAAGGATACGTCGGATACCCCTCCATCACTCTCACCTGCCAGACTAACGGGAGAACTCGGGCGAGTAAACCGCCCACGACGGTCACGTGTTGTGATCGACGCTTCTCCCGGCATCACTTCTTCCTTTTTATTTTTGTCCCCAGATGTTCGGGAACACACGTTTTTCGTGTTAGTGTCTCTTGGATGCAGTGCCTTGCCCCGCCCAGATACGATGGGGCAGCCCGAGCTAGGCCCGGGGTGGATTCGCCACCCTGGGTAGTTATGTTTTTAGGTACTGCGTTCATTTTTTGTTCCTTTTTTTTGCAGGGTTTGGTCCCTGAAAAATCCCCTTCCCCCCAAAGCGCTAGTGACTGGGTTCCCCCCCCCCAGCCATTCATCCCATCGGCACGCTAGACCTTGAGATTGGGGTTATTTTTAAAGAGGTTTTCTTCCTCGCGGCTCCTTTGTATAACCCTCCCCAGGAGCCCCCGGTCCCCATAGAGATTACGGGTGGTCCGACGCCGGTCGAAAACGACTACATTAACACAACGCCGCACCTGTCACATCCCCTGTCCCCTCTCATGAAAGAGGGATACTGGGAGTAACCGAGGCCCGCCTTGAAGGCCCGCCTTACAGAGCATCTTGCCCTAAGCCGTTTCTCAGTTCCGAATGAAACTGAGGGTACGCCCTGAACCCAGCCAGTTTTGGTCCGCGCCGGTTTCCCGGTACCACACACAACCGTGATGTGGCATTCCCCTATCCGCCACCTGGGGACGCGCCCGATAGGAGGACTGGCAACTCCACACGGGAACCTAACCTAACCTAACCTAACCTAACCTAACCTAACCTAACCTAACCTAACCTAACCTAACCTAACCTAACATTAGTATATATCTCCACGAAAAGGAAACTTAGAAGAAGACATATCAACAACAGAAGATATTATTATTGGAGGTGATGCAAATGCTAACAGCGTCTGGTGGGGCTACGATGCTGACAATAAAAGGGCACGCTTTTGACGGAAACAACAGCTGAACTAAACCTGGAAATACTGAACACCGGAAACACACCAACGTTTAGCGCGTACAGAAAGAACCGGTTGTGCACAAGCATAATAGATATCACTGTACCCCTTCGCTTCTGCACAAAGTAAAAAGTTGGAAAGTGGATTAATCTTTTTGCTCAATATCCAATCATAAACCTATTATTTACGATCTCATTATGGAAAAGGGCGAATCAGATCTGACAATCACAAGTACAAGAAAATTCAATACAAAAAAAAAAAAAAAAAAAAAAAAAAAAGCAAACTGGAAAAAATTTATATCAGAACTACACACTCAATTGGATACGCAAAGAATAACATCAGATAAAATAGAAAAAAAAAAAAAAAATAGAACAAACACAAGAATTAGAAAACGCTATCACAAAATACACAACTCATTCAAACGGCTTGCAACAAATCTATTCCGCTGATACTAACAAAGAGAAAAAGGCTTTAAACTGGTGGAACGAAAAATCAAAGAAAAGAAAGCGGAAATGATAAAGACGAAGAAGAAGAATAAAGAAGGCACACCCCAGAAGAAAGAAATATGTTATAGAAGAATACCTGAAGGCTAGAGAAGACTACATATATAGTATAGAACAAGCAGCAACCAAAAGCTGGAAAGATTTCTGCACGAAGCAAGAAAAAGAGAATATATGGCAGCGCACATATCGCATTATGAAGATATGTTCAAACAAAGAAGAAGACAAACTACTTCGCAGCAAAGAAGGCAACATACTCTCGGGGTTGGACTCGGCGCATCTACTAGCTGAAACTTTCTATCCAAAAGACGAATGTCAATCTGATACTGGAAAACAAATCGACGTAAGAATCAAAGCACAGAGTATAATAAAGATAATACAAAACACTAGCTACACAGTAGAAAACCCATTCACCTCAACAGAAACAGAACACATACTAAATAACATGAGTCCGAAGAAAGCCCCAGGAAAAGATCACCTGACATCCGATATATGCAAAGCTGCATATACGTGCAACCCTGAAATTATGCTGGCGATATTTAACAAATGTCTCAAGATGGGATACTTTCAATGCAGTGGAAAATGGCTTCAATAAAAATAATCCCTAAACCAAATAAAGAAGATTATTCACACCCCAAATCGTATAGACCTATTGGCTTGCTACCAGTACTAGGCAAAATACTCGAAAAATTATTTGTCAATAAAGTCCAATGGCAACTCGGTAAAGAGGAAAATTGCACCCTAGACAATACGGATTTACCCCACAGCGGAGCACAGAGGATGCCTTATATAATACCATAAGCCTAATCAAAAAGGCCTGGAAGACAAAAGATAGTCCTTCTCATTTCACTAGACATCGAAGGAGCGTTCGATAATGCTTGGTGGCCAGCTATAATCACCCAGTTACAAGTTAAAGGAGTAGATATGCCAATGTTAAAACTAATTGTTGATTACTTATCCAAAAGAGAGATTCTCTTGAAATATGCAGGAGAAGAAGTTCGAAGACCAACCAATAAAGGCTGCATCCAGGGTTCTACATGTGGTCCTATGCTATGGAATATTCAACTCGATCCATTGCTACGAAAAACAGAAAATCTAACCACACACGTTCAAGCTTTTGCCGACGACATTTTAATTGTAGCAACAAACAAGGACGGAGAAAAGCTAGAAAAAGAAGCAAACGAAACACTAAAAATTGTAGAAGAATGGGGACAACAAAACAAGATGCGATTCGCGCTACATAAAACGCAAATGATAATAATAACAAAGAAACTTAAATATCACCGCCCGCAAATTTATATGGAAGGCATAGAGCTTAAATACACCGACCACCTGAAAGTACTTGGTCTAACTATCGATAAGAACTTTAACTTTAAACCACATGTAGATGACATCTATCGGAAAGCAACAAACATTTATAAAGTTGTATCAAGAGCAGCTCGAGCCCAATGGGGTTTAAACTCAGAGATAGTTCGTACCATATATATGGCAGTAGTAGAACCTACAGTCCTCTACGCTGCTAACTGCTGGGTAGACGCCACTAACAAAAATACATCGAACGTATCCTTGACAGACTCACCCGTATATTCGCAATAAGGATCTCAAAGGCCATAAAACTAACTCGCTGGTTTCAAGCACGCTACTAGCACAAATAATTCCACTAACATTACGAGTTAGCGAAAACGCAGAAATATACAAAATCAAACGAGGAAAAACCGTAGATAGCCTACCAGGGAGACCGTTGGAAATCAGGATCAGTCCATTTGAACTACCTCACCCCTCAGAAAGAACTACGAAACAATTTAACCTTATAAATAACCAAGCAGACATTGACCAAATAGACAGCGATTGGATAAAATTTACACAGATGGCAGCAAGATTGATAACAAGGTAGGGGTGCTGTTACTATATGGCACAAAAGCTCTGAAATTAAAAAATTATGTTCAGACTCGCAAACTACTGCAGCGTCTTCCAGGCAGAAATGGTTGCAATCCTCAAAGCGCTAGAATTCACTGCATTAAGAAATTATAAAAATGTTCACATATTTAGTGACTCTAGGTCAGCCGTCATGACAATATGTGACTCAGAATCCCTCAATCCAATTGCAGCAAAAATCCGCGAAAAAATTCAAACAATAGAAGCAAGAGAAGGAACAACTTTGAAAATCTACTGGATTCAAGCGCAGAGCGGCATAAATGGTAACGAAAGGGCAAATGAACTCGCTAAACAGGCCGCAATCAAAGGCAAACAACAAGCAGCATACGAGTGCGTCCCCTTATCGTAAAACACCTCATCAGGCAAAAAACGCTCCTAATCTGGCAGAGAAAATACGAAGAATCCACTACAAGCGAAACTACGAAGAAATTCTTCCCAAACGTTGTGTCGGCATATAAAATTTTAAGGAAAATACCCATGACAAACATTGTTACCCAATTGCTCACTGGTCACGGCGGAAACAGAGCTTACTTACATAGGTTTAAGTTGTTGCCTTCCCCAGGTTGCATTTGCGATGAAGAAATCCCACAAACCGTGATCCACATAATTTGTGAATGTCCTCGTTTCGGTAAAGAAAGATACGAATGCGAATGCAGCATGGGAATGACAATCAGCGAAAAACATTGTCATATCTAATGGAGCATGACGATTGCCGTCCCATCTTTCTCAACTTTGCCCTCGCCTTATTAAGAATAACGAATAAAGAAAATGGCAGCAAAATAACCGATTAAGCTTAAGATCAATAAACTGTATCAAGTTTGTATTAATTAATAATTCTAATTAAAATAAGTCTTATACGTCAATTGTACTATAAGGAAATGATCAATAATAGAAAACTAAGAAATGTAAAAAATAAATTAAAAAAATAAATAAATAAATAAATAAAAAAAATGAATAAATAAATAAATAAAAAAAAAAAAAAAAATAAATAAATAAATAAAAAATGAATAAATAAATAAAATAAAAAAAATAAAAAAATATAAAGAAAATAAGTAATTAAAAAAAGAGGAAAATGAATAATAATAAAAAAAATCCATATATACAAATAGATTATATTGCATTTCTTATGTATAGTAGTAACTAATGTAGAAGTAAATTAAACTGTATTAAGAATAAACAACGTTAAAGTAATAGATAATGTAACTTAATGTAAACTTGAACTAATTGTAAGGCAACATATACGAATGATGCAAATTCATTGTCACATCATAAATAAAAGCTGAAAGTTATTAACGACGACACGTGCGACAGCAGCGACGAAAATAAAAAAAAAAAAAAAAAAAACCAAGATTTAAGACAGAAAAGAATAAAAGGAAAAAAAACGGAATTAAAAGGCACTGCATATACAGCAGTAGAAGTACGAGTTTATAAAAAAAAAAACCTAACCTAACCTAACCTAACCCCAACTGATCTGCCTCCTTTTCGCTCCGAAAAATTCTTTTATTGCAGCAATAAACTCTTTTATATAGCTCATATTGTTTTTTAGATATTTTCTGGCCATTTTGACAAGTTATTAAATTGCTATATAAATAAAAAATTTTATTAACGTAATTTCAATTCAAAATTTATAAATTTAAAATCGCCGATTTCTTTGCGTTTTTCTCTTCGATCCGGTCCACCTAGTGTCGAAACAGCCTCCCGCGGTGAAATCTGCAAGAAAACAAGAGGAAATTAGCGAAAAATCGCCCTTTCGCCCACCCGTTTTTCATCACTTACGTAAATTCTAAACGTTGCAGATCAGTCTTATAAAAAAAAAAAAGTTTTTAAATATTATTTATTTAATCAGTTTTATTAAGTTAAGTAGGTTAAGTTCCTATTTATAAACATTTTAGACACAGCAACCCCAATTGCTTTATATCTAGGACTTAAAACCGTAATCATTACGATATATTATTATTACTATACAAAATATCTGACATTTTATTTAACAAATTTATTAGTTTAGGTTATTATTATAGTCCTTTTGGACACCTAACTATTTATTAAGTATTTTATTTAAGTATTGACAAAGCCCTTGGACAATTATAGAAATGTTTAAGACCCCCCCACACAATAAGTCCGCAGCATCTTCAGAGAGTTTTGGAAGAAGCTTAGATGGAGCGGAGAGCTCGGCGATGAAAGAAAAGAAAGAAATAGAATCGCATGTAAGAAAAAGCATTGGCGAGCTGGAGACGCGTCTTGGAACAACCTCTAAGACTAAGTATACCAATCAGTCGGTTAAACAAAAAGCTATGTCTGCTCCAACAAAGAACTGTGATTTGACACAAGTGGACTTGGACAGACCAAATTACAAAAATAGGACACAGGAGGCAAAAGCTTATTTGGTTAAAATAAAATTATTACTGAACAGTTCGAGAAATCTTAAAACAGAAATTAAGGAAAAAATAATAGATGCAACGGACAAACTATACGAAATGACTAAAGGAACAGAAGAAGGAAACGGAACAAATACTCTAGAAAATGAAAAACCGCGAACATATAAAAACCAAGAAATTGAATTGGAGCTAATTCAGAAAATGGAGGAGCACAGTAAATATCTAACAGAGGTCGATTAGAAACGCAACGACTTTGCGAAGAGGTGAAAAGTCACAGTACGATACCGAAAGAAGACTCGGAACCCTCATACCAGCCATGTAATCCTTCAGGTCTCTCCGCCGGTATGGCAAAGAATTGTAGAAGCGGGTCGTGTGCACGTGGATTTGCAACGCGTAATTGCCACCGATCACTCGCCGCTTGTGCAATGCTCAAGATGTCTTGGGTATGGGCACGGGAAAAGGCTTTGTAAGGAGGCAGAAGATATATGTTCTCATTGTGGTGGCCCGCATGTGAAGGCAACATGCCCTGCTTATAAGGTTGGGGAACCACCCTCATGCAGCAATTGTGTTAGGGCAAAGCTGGATCGAGCAGACCACAATACGTTTGACAAAGAGTGCCCAATACGCAAAAATGGGATTCAATAGCTAGGACAAGTGTGGCGTATTGCTAAGGTTGTGGCAAGTAGACATCACGACGTAAAAGAGAAACCTATCCTAGTGGTGCAAGCAAATTTACAACGCAAACAACTTGCCACGGAAGAACTTATGCTCGAAGCGACTAAAGAAGGGATCGGTCTAGCCCTAATACAGGAGCCATATGTGTGTGGTGGTGTGTACAAGGTGAAAAGATGGGAACAACAAAAATATTAATGGGGGGTGATATGAATGCGTGGAGCCCATGGTGGGGTAGCGTGAAAGAAGACAAAAGGGGGGAAGTATTAGCAAGTACTCTCGATCAACTTGGCCTTCACATATTGAATGTCGGAGACACTCCAACCTTCAACACCATCAGAGGAGGCAAAACATACCAAAGTCATATCGACATAACAGCGTGCTCAGAAAATCTATTAATGCAGGTAGATAACTGGAGAGTAGACGACGAAATGACAAGCTCCGACCACAATACAATTAAGTTTGTAATCCATGGAAAGAAAACATTAGGTAAAACTATAAACAGGACAACAAGAAGGTACAACGTTAAAAAGGCAAAATGGAGTCAGTTTCATGAGAAACTAACGAAGTTTTTAGCGGAAGAAAATATAAATAAAGTAGCAATAAATGAAATAAACGATACCAAAAATTTAGAAAAACACATAGAAAACTACATAAAAGTAATTACAGAAACGTGCGATGCAACTATACCAAAAAGTAAAACGGAACAAAAACTTACCTTACCATGGTGGAATGAAGAGCTTGACACGTTAAAGAGAGACGTCGTTACCAAGAAGCGCCGTATACGATGTGCAGCACCAGTCCGAAGAGACGCAGTTGTTGAGGAGTACCTTAAAGCCAAAGAATTATATGAACGTGAAGCAAAAAATGCTCAGATAAAAAGTTGGAAGAAATTCTGTGGTACTCAGGATAAAGAAAGTCTTTGGGAAGGGATATATCGAGTTTTCGGAAGAACCTCCAAACGGCATGAAGATCTGCCCTTTATAAGAGATGGTGAAACTCTAGGCCTTGTGGAATCGGCGAATTTATTAGCCGAAACTTTTTACCCGGAAGATGATGCCGTAACCGATAACGCAGAACACCAGCGTGTAAGGGAGTTGGCTGAAAGAGTGAATGAAAGGACACAAGATGATACTTGCGACCCAACATTTACTCTTACAGAACTAAGGCACGCCATCATCAGCTTTAATCCCAAGAAGGCACCGGGAGGGGATGGTCTAACGGCTGACATTTGCCGAGAAGCCATTCTACATGACCCGGAGATTTACTTAAATCTCGTGAACAAGTGTCCATGTCAGAGGAAATCAAGGTGCTTGGTCTTACCGTAGACAAGAAGCTTACCTTTAATAAGCATGTTAAGAACGTGTGCAGGAAGGCCACAGCTCTTTACAGACAACTTTCAAGAGCTGCTAAAATAAGTTGGGGCTTACACCCTGAAGTAATAAGGACGATGTACACGGCAGTAGTCGAACCGATAGTACTCTACGCAGCAAGCGCATGGTCAGCGGCGTCTAGCAAATTGGGAGTAAAGAAACACTTAAATATAGTGCAAAGAGGATTTGCTCAAAAAATAATTAAGGCCTATCGTACCGTGTCACTTCACTCGGCTCTAGCACTGGCTGGACTGCTTCCCTTGGACTTAAGGGTCCAGGAAGCAGCCTCCCTTTATAAGGCAAAGAGATGCAAACTCCAGCTAGTGCTGGGGATCGAGAGGTGGTATGTAGCAAATAAAGTTGTAAATAAAAATAAGTAAAAGGAAAATAATAGTAAAACTGTAACATATACAAAAGTATATGGTACAAGTTCCAACGTTAAAATGTAAATATAAATGCACAGTACAAGCATCATAGGAGAAAACTACGTAGAATAACGTGTATATAATAAGTTATACATAGAACACATATAAGTATAGAAGATATATAATATAGAGCATAGATAAGTAATATAAACCATAATAATTGGATAAGTATAGAAAAATAAACACTTGGAAAAATACACAATAAAAGAATAAGAAAGGCCCTGATCTCCCATGTCAGGGGTACAAGAGTAAAAAAAAACCTAGCCTAACCTAACCTAACCTAACCTAACCTTTAGCCCAAATACATCGCCCACATATCAGGAAGCTGATAACAACACACCAAATCACATTCACTCAAATTTCAAAAGTAAAACCGTCCCACGCTCATATGCTGAAGCTGTGGCTAAACCAAATTACCCTATCATTCCAGAGTCAATAGACCCTCGCAATACTAGCGAGGACATTATAAAACAGGTGAAGAGTGACATATATATCATAGACATGGGAATCGGTATTAATAGTATAAAAAAGGCTAAAAACCAAAAAGTTGTGATAAGCTGTGAATCAGAAAATGACAGAAACATCCTACAAATCAAAATTAAAAGCACGTCCGCAAAGCTCACAGTTCAGCAACTCTCAACTAAGAACCCGCTTCTTCGTCTGACTGACGTAGTACATGATTTAAGCAATATTAGGATTGAAGAAGCGATACTTAAACAAAACAGTAGACTACTTGATGGTATTCCCGTACCCAACATACATATTAAGGTCATTAAAAGAATAAAGGGCCAAACAAGCTCTACGAATAATGTAATTTTGGAAGTAAGTCCATCAGTTTGGTCAAAACTAAAAGAACAGAGAATAAGACTGGGATTTCAAATTGTACCGGCAACAGATCAATCTCCAGTCATCCAGTGTTTAGGCTACTTACATGTAGCATGAGATTGCCATACACAAGAAATTAACTGTGGCTACTGTAGTGGTAACCACGACACAAGAGAATGCATTCATTTAAACGAAGCTCCCAGGTGTGTCAATTGTGTAAACAAAACGACAAAGATACAAGACTACAGCCACCCAGCTTACAGCACAGAATGTCCTGAATGGAAAAAATGGGACAAAATAGCAAGAAATACAATCTCGTATTGCTAAGGTTGACAATCCTGATACACAAAGACCCTTCAAATCATAAACCAAAATAGGTGCAATTCAAATCAAAATATAAAAAGCCCTTCCGGCTCTAACCAAATAATAAAAATTGTCCAATATAACCTGGATCGTGGGCGCGCGGCAACACAAGAGTGTTTATGGGCAGCCACGATACAGGGATATTCAATTTTAATCCTACAAGAACCCTACGTAGGCAATGAGGCATATGTATCGCTAGGATCCCAATACCGAGTGATACAAAAGGCTACGACCGAGATGACTAAACCAGTAAGGTCGGCAATCGTCATAATAGATCCAAATATCCATTTTACTGTTAATCTAAATCTACTGACCGAAGACATAGTCGGAGTAACTCTAACAATAGGTAATGTTAAGATAGGTGTAATTAGTATATATCTTCATGAAAAAGGAAACTTAGAAGAAGACATATCAACAATAAAGAAGTTTATGAACACAATGAACACAGGAGATATCATTATTGGAGGTGCATGTACCCCTTCGCTTCTGCACAAAGTAAAAAGTTGGAAAGTGGATGAATCTTTTGCACAATATCCAATCATAAACCTATTATTTACGATCTCATTATGGAAAAGGGCGAATCAGATCTGACAATCACAAGTACAAGAAAATTCAATACAAAAAAAGCAAACTGGAAAAAATTTATATCAGAACTACACACTCAATTGGATACGCAAAGAATAACATCAGATAAAATAGAAAAAATAGAACTAACACAAGAATTAGAAAACACTATCACAAAATATACACAACTCATCCAAACAAATCTATTCCGCTGATACCATACATACATACATACATACATATCATCACGCCTCTTTCCCGTAGGGGTAGGCAGAGACCACTTCTTTCCACTTGCTACGATCCTTACATACTTGTTTCGCTTCGTCCACTTTCATTATTCCTTCATACATTCTCTTCGATTCAGGGTACTCTTGACCTGGCCTTTTTCAGGACGTCCCTGATTTGGTCTTGAAACGTCCGCCTAGGTCTTCCCTTCCTACACTTCCATTCACACTCGCCTTATATGCTTTTTCGTCAATCGTTCTTCATTCATTCTCTCGACATGGCCAAACCATCTCAGCATACCTTTCTCAATTTTAGTCACTACATCTTCTTTCAGACCACAACGTTTCCTTATTTCACTATTCCTAATCCTGTCGCTCAGTTTAACTCTTGTCATACTTCTTAATGATCTCACCTGTATTTACTCTGCTTTCATGTTTCTTCTGCCACACCCAACTTTCACTTCTGTACAAGAGTGTCGGGACCAGCACCCCCTCATGCACAGCCAAATGAGCCTTGTTAGACACCATCCGACTGCTCATAAAGGAGTGCAAAGCTCCATTCACCATGTTTCCTGCATTCACTCTTCTTTCAATATCACTCTCACACTTTCCATCTCTTGTGAACTTTGAACCCAGATACACAAACTCATTCACCTGTTCAATTTGTTCATCTCCAATCACTATATTGCAGTCTGTCATGACCTCATCTCTTTCAAACACCATTACTTTCGTCTTCTTTACATTCATCTTCATCCCCTTCCTAACAAAATCTTCACTCATAGCAGTTACCATCTCCTGCATCTCCTCGGCTGAAGACGCAAGTAATACTTGATCATCAGCATAGAGAAAACATTTGACGAGTAACTCATTCATTCTCAACCCACTTTCATTCTCTTTTAAATCTGTCAAGCAATTGTCCATAAACAGATTAAACAGCCACGGTGACGCTACACATCCCTGTCTAACACCTTTTTCGATATTAAACCATTCAGTGTACGCCCTGTTTATCCTTACACAAGCACAGGAATCCCTATAAAGAGATTGCAATGCTCGTATGAGGATACTGCTGACACCTTTCACGGACAATGCTGACCACAATTCATTCCTCACCACTCTATCATAGGCCTTTTCTAAATCCACGAACGTGCAATAGACCTTCTGGTTTTAGCCAGACACTTTTCGGCTATGCACCGCAAGGAAAACCTGATCCGTACACCCCATTCCCTTTCTAAATCCCGCTTGTGCATCCCATACTTTTCGTCCGTTTCATTCACAACCCTTTCAATCAACACTTTCGCATACAATTTACCGACGACGCTGAGAAGGCTTATACCGCGGTAATTTACGCAGTCCTGCCGTGACCCCTTTCCCTTATATAATGGCACGATTACGGCTTTGCACCAGTCTCCCGGTACTTGCCCATTTTGCCAGCACATATTGAAAAGGCGGTACAGCTGACTAGCCACTAAGCCCTGTCCAGTCCTCAGCATCTCGACGGTAATCCTATCATATCCGGCAGCCTTACCAAATCTCATACTTTTCAACGCTTTTACTATTTCATCCACGCTTATCTCACTGTCATCAACATTTATATTAACCATGGAAGGTGCTGGGTGTTGTACCTGCACTTCCTCTCTTTCAAATAAACATTCAAAATACTCTTTCCATCTCTTTAACACATATTCTTCTCCTTTTATAATGCTCCCATCTTGACTCCTGATTGTATTCAGCTCCGAGGTAGAGGTTTTTCCTCTGGCTGTATTGACGGATTTCCAGAAAAACTTGATGTTTGACTGGAAATCTTCAGTGAGCCTCCTATCAAAATCATCCTTTTGTTCTTCTTTCTTTCTAGTCACAACATCTTTCGCAGCTGATTTGAATCTTTTATACTTCTTTCTCGCTTCCTTTATCTCGTCATTCGTCGCCTTTTGAAGTTTTTGGTTAGCTTTTGTTGCTAACCAATCCAACCACGCTTTCTTCTTTTCTTGCACAGCCTTTTGTACATCTTTATCCATCCACACATTATACTTCTTTCTTCCTTTCCTCCGTTTAGCTACTCCGCATACCTCAACAGCAACATTCACGACTCCTTTCTTAAATGTCTCCCACAAATCTTCAATCACACATATCTCTTCTATGCCTTTAAAACTTTCTATCAGTTTCTCTACATACTCGTCTTTCTTATTCTTTTCTTGTAGATTTTCCACTTTTATTCTGTCCAAAACACTCGTAGGCTCGGCTCCTCGGTGTCGCCACCGTTTAAAGATGCCATGTATTCGGGCTATGACCAGGAAGTGGTCTGTGTCAAGGCCTACACCGCGGTATGCTCGAGTGTCTAGCAGGTTTTTCCTCAATCTTTGATCCACAATAACAAAATCAATTATACTTCTAGACTCACCCTCAATTCTTGTATACAAATGGATCTTTTGTGATCAAACATTGTATTGGCCACGCACAGATTCCATTCCAAGCATACTTCAAGTAGGCTTCTCCCATTTTCGTTCACTCTCTCGTCCCCAAATGTACCCAGTACTCCTTCATACCCATCACGCTTTACTCCAACCCACCCATTAAAGTCCCCTAACATCACGATCCGATCATTTTCTCCGCATTTATTCAAGACCTCTCTCATGCTATCCCAAAATTCCTCTCTCTCTTTTGGGCTTTTAATGACCCACCTCCGCGCAGATCCGTCGGTGCATAGACCCCAAGGATAAACAAGCGGGTGAGTCCAACTTTTAACCTAACCAAGAGGAGTCTTGGGCTTACACATTCAACTATTGGAGAGGAAAGAATCACACCAACTCACTGACAGCCTCGGCTGGTTTGGGGGACTCCCGACCAGTATGCCGTGTAGGGACCATGAACCGTGGTGTCACATACTTTCCTCTTGGTTTCGTTCACGCACAGGATATCTATACATCGTTCGTCCATCATCTGACATACTTCATCTACCTTACCATCCATTCCTCCTCTTACATTCAACGTAGCAAAGCGGCTCTCCATGGGCCGCTTTTCGCCCCCGCGAGAAACGAGACGTGATGGGTGGCGAACCACATCGCCGCCATTTTGGTAAGTAAAATTCACCATTGCGTTCCCACGAGTAGCAAGGGAAAGGTTTGTCCACCCCAGCAGAGCCCCGCATGCCAGGGTAAGGCTAGCCTAATTCTGGGTCGCCCGGTCCCAGGGCAGTGTGGCACGCTAACGACTAGGCTTGCCCCTAGCCATGCATCCATCCGCACGGCAGACGTTGGATTGGCGGAGAGAATAGGAGTAAGGAAAGGGAAGTATAGGTTGTGAGAAAAGGAAGATTGGTAAGTTAAGGTGGGAATTAGGAAAGGTAGGATATTACCGCCCAGGAAGGCAAGGGATAGGACAGTAATAGCTAGGGAAGCCGGGGTCGCATACCCGTATACCATTCCACAACTACCGGACAGGTAAGTTAGGATGAGTATCCTGACTGATACCTGATACCATCAAAGAGAAAAAAGGCTTTAAACTGGTGGAACGAAGAAATCAAAGAAAAGAAAGCAGAAATTATAAGACGAAGAAGAAGAATAAAGAATGCACACCCCAGAAAAAAGAAATATGTTATAGAAGAATATCTGAAGGCTAGAGAAGACTATATACATAGTATAGAACTAGCAGCAACCAAAAGCTGGAAAGATTTCTTCACAAAGCAAGAAAAAAAAAATATATGGCAGCGCACATATCGCATTATGAAGATATGTTCAAACAAAGAAGAAGACAAACTACTTCGCAGCAAAGAAGGCAACATACTCTCGGGGTTGGACTCGGCGCATCTACTAGCTGAAACTTTCTATCCAAAAGACGAAATTCAATCTGATACCGGAAAACAAATCGACGTAAGAGTCAAAGCACAGAGTATAATAAAGACAATACAAAACACTAGCTACACAGTAGAAAACCCATTCACCTCAACAGAAACAGAACACATACTAAAGAATATGAGTCCGAAGAAAGCCCCAGAAAGAGATCACCTGACATCCGATATATGCAAAGCTGCATATACGTGCAACCCTGAAATTATGCTGGCGATATTTAATAAATGTCTCAAGATGGGATACTTTCCAATACAGTGGAAAATGGCTGCAATAAAAATAATCCCTAAACCAAATAAAGAAGATTATTCACACCCCAAATCGTATAGACCTATTGGCTTGCTACCAGTACTAGGCAAAATACTCGAAAAACTATTTGTCAATAGAGTCCAATGGCAACTCGGTGAAGAGGGAAAATTGCACCCCAGACAATACGGATTCACCCCACAGCGGAGCACAGAGGATGCCTTATATAATACTATAAGCCTAATCAAAAAAGGCCTGGAAGACAAAAAGATAGTCCTTCTCATTTCACAAGAAATCGAAGGAGCGTTCGATAATGCTTGGTTGCCAGCTATAATCACCCAGTTACTAGCTAAAGGAGTAGATATGCCAATGTTAAAACTAATTGTTGATTACTTATCCAAAAGAGAGATTCTCCAATAAAGGCAGCATCCAGGGCTCTACATGTGGTCCTATGCTATGAAATATCCAACTCGATCCATTGTTACGAAAAACAGAAAATCTAACCACACACGTTCAAGCTTTTGCCGATGACATTTTAATTGTAGCAACAAACAAGGACGGAGAAAAGCTAGAAAAAGAGGTAAACGAAACACTAAAAATTGTAGAAGAATGGGGACAAAAAAACAAGATGCGATTCGCGCCACATAAAACGCAAATGACAATAATAACAAAGAAACTTAAATATCACAGCCCGCAAATTTATATGGAAGACATAGAGCTTAAATACACCGACCACTTGAAAGTACTTGGTCTAACTATCGATAAGAACTTTAACTTTAAACCACATGTAGATGACATCTATCGGAAAGCAACAAACATTTATAAAGTTGTATCAAGAGCAGCTAGAGCCCAATGGGGTTTAAACTCAGAGATAGTTCGTACCATATATATGGCAGTAGTAGAACCTACAGTCCTCTACGCTGCTAACTGCTGGGTAGACGCCACTAACAAAAAATACATCGAACGTATCCTTGACAGACTCACCCGTATATTCGCAATAAGAATCTCAAAAGGCCATAAAACTAACTCGCTGGTTTCAAGCACGCTACTAGCACAAATAATTCCACTAACATTACGAGTCAGCGAAAACGCAGAAATATATAAAATCAAACGAGGAAAAACCATAGATAGCCTACCTGGGAGACCTTTGGAAATCAGGATCAGTCCATTTGAACTACCTCACCCCTCAGAAAGAACTACAAGACAATTTAACCTTACAAATAACCTAGCAGACATTGACCAAATAGACAACGATTGGATAAAAATTTACACAGATGGCAGCAAGATGGATAACAAGGTAGAGGGTGCTGTTACTATATGGCACAAAAGCTCTGAAATTAAAAAAATTATGTTCAGACTCGAAAACTACTGCAGCGTCTTCCAGGCAGAAATGGTTGCAATCCTCAAAGCGCTAGAATTCACTGCATTAAGAAATTATAAAAATGTTCACATATTTAGTGACTCTAGGTCAGCCGTCATGACAATATGTGACTCAGAATCCCTCAATCCAATTGCAGCAAAAATCCGTGAAAAAATTCAAACAATAGAAGAAAGAGAAGGAACTACTTTGAAAATCTACTGGATTCAAGCGCACAGCGGCATAAACGGTAACGAAAGGGCAAATGAACTCGCTAAACAGGCCGCAATCAAAGGCAAACAACAAGCAGCATACGATTGCGTCCCCTTGTCGTACGCAAAACACCTCATCAGGCAAAAAACGCTCCTAATCTGGCAGAGAAAATACGAAGAATCCACTACAAGCGAAACTACGAAGAAATTCTTCCCAAACGTTGTGTCGGCATATAAAATTTTAAAGAAAATACCCATGACAAACATTGTTACCCAATTGCTCACTGGTCACGGCGGAAACAGAGCTTACTTACATAGGTTTAAGTTGTTGCCATCCCCAGGTTGCATTTGCGATGAAGAAGTCCCACAAACCGTGGTCCACATAATTTGTGAATGTCCTCGCTTCGGTAAAGAAAGATACGAATGCGAATGCAGCATGGGAATGACAATCGGCGAGAAAACATTGTCACATCTAATGGAGCATGACGATTGCCGTCCCATCTTTCTCAACTTTGCCCTCTCCTTATTAAGAATAACGAATAAAGAAAATGGCAGCAAAATAACAGATTAAGTTTAAGATTAATAAACTGTATTAAGTTTGTATTAATTAATAATTGTAATTAAAATAAGTCTTATACGTTAATTGTACTATAAGAAAATGAGCAATAATAGAAAACTTAGCAATGCAAAATAAAAAAACAGTTAAAAAAAAAAGAAATAAAAAATATATAATTTAAAAAAAAAAAAAAAAAATAAGTAAACTAAAAACAAAGAGGAAAATCCTTCATCAGGGTGAATGGAATGAGTTCGCGCTCGCGTCCCGCCTATTGTTCTTATTACGCACCGCGTTTAACAATACGGGTTTCCAAGTTGGCGGCAGGGCCCACCCCTTGTCTCTATTAAAATTAGGACGACGGTTGATTTCGATAGCTTCCAAGAGCTTTCGTGCTGCAAAGTTCTTATCGCGGGCCAACACTTTCACCTTGTCGAACCTAATATAATGGGAGGCGTCAGAATTAAGGGCATGCTCTGCAACCGCTGAGTTGTCGGAATCCCAATTCTTAGGCGATCGTAGAAGTCTTCTAATTTGTGTCGTGGGACGGAAAATTGTCCTGATACTCTACATACGGTGTAACAGGTTTCCGCTTTTATCCGTCACCCCTCGCAAATATGGTAAGTATGCCGGGACTTGCTCTACAACTCGAGGCCGCTGTTTGCTTGTTGTGTTTGCCATGCGATAACTCTGTCGCCATTTGTACCCTGTTGCTTTAACACACCTGTCGTACGTGTGTCAATTTAGAAACTAGAAATTGAGAATCGCATAGACGAAGTTCCCGATTTATAAGAGTGCGTGGAACAGAGGACAGGTGGGGAGGATTGTGATGGGAATCCGCTCTCAGATAACGATCAGGGTGTATCATTTTTCGGTACACTGTATGTGCTAGGCTTCCGCTAGGTTCCCGCACAATTTTCCTTTTCTCAAAGTAAGTAAACAATTCATAAGTTGTCGTTTAATGCAAGGATGCTGTCTGCATTTCCTCGTTTAATGGAATTTAACTTCTTTGTATGAAAATAGAACCCATTATCCAACTGTTATTATTTCATAAATTTGTCTTTGTTTTTGCGAAGCATGCTTACAATAAGAACGATCTGAAACAGTGGTCCTCGTTGAAGTGACTTCGGTGCAGCTTCGCATAGCTTTGTCTGCATTGGACGTCACCACAACGTCGCGGCGCACCCCCCACTAACCAGGTGCGATGTGCTCGTCGCTAGCTACCCTGTAATAAGCGACGGTACGGAGAATTTTGCTCACCTCCCCTGCTTCCGCGTACAGAGCCACTTTGTGCTCAAAATTTGCATATATCAATGCATTTTTGTTACTTTCAGGCTTAAAAAAATATCTTCACGCAATTTCCAATACAGGGGTAGACAGAGGTCTAGTCTAGATATTTAAGTCCCTTCGACATACCTTCCACCGAAGATATTTTCGGGACAACGTGACAGGTGGTGAGCCCGTCGCCGTCTTTATGTCCAAGCCAACGATATAATTTGTACATAGGTTTTTACTTGAGCCAGTTCTGAGGTTCCAGGTTCGATCACTTAGAAAATTACTTTTTCTACATTTGTTTCAGATCTGGGCGCTCTTCATAGTCCCAATTCCAAAACACGAATGCTTTGGCTACTGACTTTGGGATCATAGTAATGTTTTCATATTTTTGTTAAAATTTCTATTAACATTGACGAAATATCTGCTATTAATTGTTTTCATTCACTCGCTCAGGGTCGGCGGCGGCTCACCTCGGTGCGTAAATTGAAAAACAACACCGCACAGCTGCAGGCAGTGAAGTAATCAAATTTATGGATCCTTCCAGCCTTCAAGTACGTTTACGTGCGAAAACTGTTCCGTCGCTTATTTTTCACAGCTTTTGTTATTTTCTCATCTTTAGTTGATCTTTGAAATTTTTGAAAAGAAAAGAAAAGAAAGAAGTATTTTTTATCACTACAACTAAAATATAATTATAATATGAAATATTAAAAATAAAAAAATATTTAACTTCGATTTTAATAATGAATTATGGGATTCCAGCAACAAAACGACCAACCGACTCAGCGTAATGCTGTAGCCATGTATTGTTTTATCAATACGAGAGTAATGACTGGCCTAGGTCATTTATTCAGTTTGATATTTCATTCACATTTCACCGAATTTTTTTTGGCACGAGCCTTGCTCTTGGGGACAGTCTGGTTATCAGGATGAAAATTATGAAACAGGATTTTCGTAGACACGATCTCTTTCAAGTAATTAATCAATAAAAAATGTCTTCACGCCATTCCCAATACATGGGTACACAGTGGTCGTAGTCTAGACCAGTAAATCTCATCGACCCACCTTCCACCGAACATATTTTAGAGACAACGTATGAGACCTTTTTTATGTCCAAGCCATCGATATAATTTACATAAGTTTTTTAAAAACCCATTGGTACTAGCTTCTGGACTCGAATTCCGTTCACTCCACCACTCAAATATCGTGACAGTAATTAATCAATGACGTGGAAAAGTGGAACATACACCGGTTTTCATAAGGTCGCCAGCTGTGAGGTCTCTGGTTCGATTCCGGGACGGGTCAATATAAAAATCCACTTTTTCTATTTTGTGTCAGTGTTTGTGGTACCTTCTTTGTTTCCTATACCGTAGCGCAACTGAATAACTTTACTACTTTGGGATTAGAGTATCTTATACTTCTACGTTTCTTATGGCGAGTGAGGTAACCGCAGACTTACATTCTTAAACCATACTTTTCCCTCTTTTCCTTCACTTTCCGTTTCCATCTTAGCTATATTTCTTAGCTAAATTTGTTAGGTATCAATTTAAAACTATTTGCAAGGAAGTGTGACCGCGTCAAGTCGAATGCAATTATATCCAAAAGTAGTAGAATAAGTATCATACTTTTCTCGTTGCTAATCAGGCATCTTTCGACACCCCTAACAACTGAATGACTAAAGCTAGATGGTTTAATCATGAAAACAACGAGGCCATACAATTAGCCTATTACTAGTGAGCTATTTTAAACACTTTTGCGAAGTCACCGAAATGCGTAATTATGTCTCTGACGCACTGATCGATCATCAAAATTCTAAGGTAATTCTAGCAGACTTTATCAAAAAAAAAATTGTATGCATATTTCTTATGTTTTTGTGTACAATGAGCGTACTATTGAAAATTAATTAGAGTGTTACCATTTACAGCGCGTTTCACTCGCCGATACACAATATTTAACAATATTTAGACAATAATAAACTTTAAACTTTCATTTTGGGTTACTGACTTATTCATAACTATGCAAAATCTCAGTTTCTGAGTACATTTCGCCAGTTCAGCATCATTGCGGCATTTTATTGGCCGCGAACGTTGCAGCAACCTAACATTAACGATGCTACGTGCTCGTTAGCGCCGCGCTCAGTGCTACTGCACGGATTATAACGTACGTACTACGTAATGCATTCAAATGAACCGTGAGCACTGTACCGGCACAAGTGTTGCTGGAATGTTGCTCAAAGGCATCATCGCAAAATTCACTTAATCTTCACGCATTCCTAATACTTGAATAGTCTGAGCTGTAGACTATTTTTCGAGTGCTTTTGACTCATATTTCACTGGATTTTATATTGGCTTAACATGGCAAGTGATGAGATTGTTGCAGTATTATGGTCAAGCCAACATTAGTATTCATGCATAAGATCATCGATAAATCTCGTTGATACGACCTTCACCTCGCGTGTTTCGTAAGCTGCCACCAAAGTTTTGGGTGGCAATGGCTACCGACAGTTGGTGGGATACCTATCTCTAAAATACAAGACCAAAATTCAGCGGACTGGTAACGGATGACAGCGTCAAAGGCACAAGGTGTCTGGTGATGCAGTCGTCAATCGGTTTATCTTGTGCGCTTATGACAAACCCTCTTTTACAAGAACCATATGAGTATGTATGTAAGCTTAAGACCTATGAATTAAACGAACCATTACAATTTAAGAAAGAATTGCACTAGAATAAGTCACGATAGCCGTGTGGTTGGGTTGTCGGAATTTAGAGTCAAGAGACCCGAATTTCTAGATCCCTAGGTGGCAGGCTCGTACCAATGGGTTTTTTCAAAACCTATGTACTATTCATATCGTTGGCTTGGACATAAAGACGGCTACGGGCTCACCATATTTTTTTATTTATTTATTTAAGCTTCAATGCACAGTGTAGTACATATGGCGGACTTAATGCCAAGTGGCATTCTGTACCAGTCAACCGTCAGGCTAAACAGAAATAAAATGTATTAGCAGTGCAGTTAAATAAAGGGAGAGAGACCTTAAATAATGTGGCAAATACAAAAATATTACATAAACATACGGACGATACATTATATACATAAATATACATACAATACATACATTATATATATATATATATATATATATATATATATATATATATATATATATATATATATATATATGTATATATATATATGTATATATATATATGTATATATATATATTTATATATCTATCTCTTCACGCAATTCCCAATACAAGGGTAGACAGAGGTCTAGTCTAGACAATTAAGTCCCTTTGACCCACCTTCCACGGAAGACGAAGAGAAAGTCGTTTAAACTTTATAAAACTACGATAAAACGGTAATTTCTGTTCTGTTCTGTATATATATATATATATATATATATATATATATATATATATATATATATATATATATATATATATATATATATATATATATATATATATATATATATATATATATAAATATATATACACATAGAATATTTATGTTGTTAAGAGTAAATGACGAAAAACAAAAATAATATCGTATCTATAAGCGTACAACGTAACTATATAAGTAGGAGACAATACATGAAAGATTTAAAATTATACCCATATCAGATATTCATACTTGCAACATTTTATAGTATTCACGGACTTTATTTTTAAATGAAAACTTGTTGGATGCTTTTTTAATGTCAAGACCGATTTCATTCCAGAGCCTTATAGCCGTAAGGGCGAAGGATTTAGATTTGTAACCAGTACGGTGTAACGGTGTAAGTAACTTGAGACTTTCCAAAGAACGGAAAATGCGCTTATGAGAATCACCTAAGTATTGAAACTTAGATTTCAAGTACTCAAGCACCAGGATCGTTTAGAATTGTAAAAGTGTGCAGAGAATTCTAATATTTCTGCGTTGTCGAATAGGCAGCCACTCAAGCTGTGTTCGAAAAGAAGATACATGGTCATACTTACGTAGACCATAAATGTATCTAATGCAATTGTTTAGGAGACGATCCAATGTGTTAAGGTGATATTGGGAAAGGTCAGAGCAACACACATCAGCATAGTCAATAATTGGCAAAATAAGTGATTGAATAAGCAGCTTTTTAGTAGCAATTGGTAGGAAGTTTTTTAGACGATAAAGTGATCTCAATGTTGCATAAGCTTTCCGACATGTCTCCTGTATTTGTTTATCCCAGGTGAAAGAGCTATCAATATATAAACCGAGGTTTTTTACGTGGGTACAAAAAGAAATTATATTGTCATCATACATGATTGGCGACAAACCAGAGAAATCCAAATTGCTAAGGTATCTGGAGGTACCTATAATAATGGCTTGGCATTTGGAATGATTAACTTTAACACCGAACAAAGCGGACCATTCCGACAGATACTGTAAATCATTATTAATTAAATTTATTGATTTGCTAATTTCAGATGGCTTCGCTTGAGTATAGAGCTGCAGATCGTCAGCATACAAATGATAAGAGCACTTAAGATTTGAAGTGATAAGGTTTATAAAGATTGAAAATAAAAGAGGAGAGAGTATACCGCTTTGAGGGACACCAGTAGGCACTTCACGCCATTCAGATAAATTCTGACCTGCACGCACAGCCTGTTGGCGCCCTCGAAGATAAGTTGAAAACCAATCCTGAGTAGAAGAAGAGATATTCAAGCGCGAGATATTCAAGAGATATTCAACCATATGTCACGTTGTCCCGAAAATATCGTTGGTGGAAGGTGGGTCGAAGGGACTTAATTGTCTAGACTAGGCCCCTGTCTATCCCTGTAATGGGAATTGCGTGAAGATATTTATTTATTTATTGTACTGGAAAATCAGATAACTGTTGCATCTGATTTTCTAAAAATGAATAAGTACGAACTGGAGTTAAATTGAAATATGATTTCCGCGCTTATTTGATGTATGGCAAAATGTGAGTTTTTGGTAGATACCTAAAATAATTTATCAAAAATTATTTTACAAAATAAGTTACCAGTTTGTTTTTCGTACACAAAATTTTGAACAAAATTAATTCAGCGTCTTAAGGCGGATCACGCGATACAGTTTGCAATTCTATACATTTATTTTGTTTTAAAGCGAGTAATAAATTTGAGCCTTCGATAAACAGCTTAGGTTGGGCAAATTGAGGATTACATCTAATGTTTCGCATTTTCAAATATTAGTATTTGTAGAATATAAATTGCTGATTTAATTTAAGAATAGTAATTTATATTTTACAAACTATTTCTTCAACTTCGCCCACATGAGCTTTAAAACGGGTACATTTTTAAACTCCCGGGAGAAAAAACTGGGCATAGGTAGAATTTATTATTAGAGATTTTTTGCTGTATTAAAAAATATACAATGTTTATAAGACAACTAATATTCCTGTTAAGCACTCCAACTAAGCTTTTACTTTTAGTTTATTTACAACTTTCTTTTTGCGGAGTGTTTCAAAGTAATTTTCAGCAGATGCTTGCTTTACAATAATGAATTTCTGCAAACTAACGCCGGAGTCTATTAAGAACATAATTGTAGCTATTAAGCAAGTCACAAATAGATTTTGAAAGCTGCTCCTAAAAGCGCAAACCAAATTCTGCAAGAGTTAGTCGATACATCCAATAAATGGGCAATAAGATGGTAGTTCCGACATTTTACATGGCTGAATGTATTTTCGAAATTAAGTTGTATTTATTTAATATTAACTGCGCTTCGCAGCTACTCCCGGGAGCTTGGTAGTTAACTCTTAAACCTCATTTTTTTAATCAAAATAGCCTTAGTTACTAATAAGCTGGTATTAAAAGTCCCACCACTCTCACATTCACGAAGGGAATTTGTACTACAGCATCCGTGGAAACACGGATGCATTCGCGTAAATATAATAAATTATTATAAATAAATATCTTCACGCAATTCCCAATACAGGGGTAAACAGAGGTCTAGTCTAGACAATGAAGTCCCTTCGACCCACCTTATAAATTATTATACTATTACATATGAGTATTATACTACTAGATAGTATCCTATTAGAATTGTATTAAAACTCCTTACAAATATCGTGACAGGTGACGAAACTATCGCCGTCATATTCTACATCAATAAAAATCGCACATAAAGTTATAAAATCATCATGACATATGGTGATCCTATCGCCCCCTTTCTGTCTTAGCCAACGATACAAATCATACATAAGATAAAAATCATTGGTACGAGCCTTTCTCCTGAGGATTGAACTCGGGTCTCCTAATTCGAATTCCAACCACATAAAAAATTTGTCAGCTCTAACTAAAGAAAATCGTGGCAAGAGTTTTCTTACATTAATATTTTTAGAATTTGTCTTCGAGTCATTTGCATTTATATAGGATTTTTTGTGTTTTATTTATTAGTTGGAATTTATGAAATACGTTTGGTATCTTACACGTTACTTTTTATATTAAAAAAATATTAAATACAGAATCACATTCAGAGTATTCTCAAGCATTCTATTCGTTCTGATTCTATTTTATAAAGAAAGATATAACGGATAAAGTTTTTTTATTTCGTCGTTTGTACCGAAGCATCGTGAATAGTTAAGCAGGCAAAGTTCATATGCAACACGCCTCCTCCGAATGTTTTATGCAAGGCCCAGCAGCGAACAATGCGGTGATAAATCTTTTAACTTCTTACTAGATATTAACGTACATGTATAACGGCTTATAAGGATCCACTGCAGGACATTGGCCTCTTCTCTAAGGGAGAGCCTGTCATTGCCACGAATGGAATGGGATTGACGGTCATAGCATCAGATAAATCACAGCACCAGACAGTCGCCTCTTTCAAGCTGCTAGTTTTCGAGACAATTGTCTGTCGGTAAGCTATTGCATTTTCTACCCACATAGCCATTAGAATCCACCGAGTACTTGTTTTTTAGCTTAAAATAACATTCTCGTCTTACGCCAACTGGTCTTACCAAAAATCTTAAAATTAATCTTGCTATCTGAAAATTAATAAAATTTGTATGAAAAATAAACAATTAAAAGAGAAGGTCCTGCTAAAACTCTCATTACCAGGCATTCCCATTACTGGGGCGGTCATTCATCTTGACACTTTAGTCCTTTTGGCACAACATTTATCCGAAGCCTATTTTAAGACAACATCTAAATATCTAACTTAAGACAATATGTCATAAATTATGTTTATTTGAAATTCAATGACACTATTTTCAAATAAACATTTGACAAATGTCAATATATTCTTTGTAACTGCAATAAGAAAATTATTCAAATATTATTAACGCCTAGATCAGAGGAGGTAGGTTGGGTATGATGAGGTTTTATAGTGGTAGAGCCACGCATCAACTTTTGTTGCATGAATGGATCGGCTCGACCGGGGAAGTACCACGACCTCACAGAATACCGGCGTGAAGTAGAAGTCTAACAAACTTCTGCGTTTCATCTGGTGAGTGCAGGTAACCGGAGGCACACGCACCCCCCCCCCAATTCTGGGGGGGGGGGCACTATAAGTGCGTCAACGCATCTGCTATGCCTCTGGTATTACGGGTGTTCATGGGCGGCGGTAGTCTCTCGCCATCACGTAGCATCATCGTTTGCTTCCCTTTTCTATAAAAAAAGGTAGATACATAAAATCGTATATATAAAATCTCAAACAATATGGCCTGGCAAGCTTTCTCTTCGACCACTAACTCTTGAGTTCTAACCTCACTTATAAGCAAATCGAATTCACGTGTTCAAGAAAGACGTTAGGAACCGAAACTGTCGTTTAAACGGCACTTTGTAGAGTTTCGACGGCTATTATCTTCAAAAGACAGTAATTCCTACGAGTAAATGAGTTTAGTGGATTTAAGTACAAAAGATTCGCGATTAAATTTAATTAAAATTGGATGAGTTTAGTTTGAATTATTTAATTTAGGAAAAAATTTCTTAATCTTTCAATTTGCTTAAACTACTTTTTAAGTAACGCCCAGATTTAGGTCAGATTTTTTTAACATATTTATAAAAGCATCATAGGATCTATTTAGTTTTATAGCGTAGCACGAGACTACGCAAATTTCTACTTCTATTTGTTTTTTTTTTTGTTGTCTTAACGGTATTCAGGTATAAAATAGTATCTTTCATTGATATCCGTAATACGAGCAACGCTAAATAACATTAGTAGCAAAGTCAAAGTATTTATTTTAACCATTAACCACCAAAGTTAACCACTTGGCAGTCAAACGGTGATATATGTAGATATATACTTTTACGTCATAACCGCTAACCGTACGGCACAATAACTAATAATATCTTCACGCCATCCCCAATACAGAGGTAGATAGAGTTTCGACAATTAAGCCCTTTCGACCCACCTTCCACCGAAGAATTTTTTTGGGACAACGTGACAGGTGGTAAGAGTGTCGCCGCCTTTATGTACATGCTGCGATATAAATCGTACATAAGTTTTTGAAAAAAACCCACGTTTTGGTAAGAGCCTTGGGGATCGAGCTCGGGTGTCTTGATTCAAGTTCCGATCACTCAACCACTCGACTATCGTGACTGTAACTAATATACGAGTATGTATTTCAAGAATGAAGGTTAATCAAGATGCGTCATAAATATTAGAGTAGTAAATAAAAAATCAATGATTTGTGCACGAATAGAATGCGTTTCATTGCTTCCCATGTCAAACTGAGCAGCAACTCGGCGGAGAGCGACCGCGGACTATAAGTTGGCGGTATACCGCCAACTTTAAACTCCGTCCCGCAGCCGGTGTCCGAAGTTGCACCGACAGAACCGACGTCGCACGCTCCCGCAGTAGTTGGACAACGAACTTCGTGCAATTATTGCTTGTTATAATATATTTAAAGTTATCAAAAAAATTAGAGGATTTTATTCTAAATTTGAGAATTTATTTTTCTTTAATTAAACTTAAGCGAGTAAAGAGTATCAGTTTCGTAATACTTTTCAAGTAAGGGTAACTTAGTTACACGCACTGTATATTTTATAATATGTAAACTTAGTTACTAATTTGGTGATAGACTCATCGTCAGTCACGATATTCCAAAATCAGCTTCGGTGAAAGGAGGAGGGAAAGGACTTCTTTGTCTGTAATGCTAGTAAAAATATTAAATGATTCCCAACTACATACTAAAAAGTATCTGCATTCTCGTTGACTAGGATAAGATTAAATATTATATTTTTATCTCGCTTTTATTAACTTGGCATGTTCTACCGTGTAAAAAATAATCTTAGCTTTTTTTTTCTGTTCTGCTTTGAAAAAAATATACATACGTACACATAATCACGCCTTTTCCTTAGGGGTAGGCAGATACCATTTATTTCCACTTGCTACGATCCATACATACTTGTTTCGCTTCGTTAACTTTCATTATTCCTTTCATACATTCTCTTCGATTTAGGGTACTCTTGACCTGGTCTTTTTCCTTTGGACGACGTTTTTTTGGACGTCCCTGATTTGGTAGGACGTCCCTGATTGGTTTGAAAAAAAATTTAATAAGATTTGTGAATAATATTGACTCGGCAAACTATGAACTAATATACGTGATTATAAGCTTCCTTCTGATTAACATTACGTAATGCATCTGTTCCGAACTTACGTTAGAGTGCAACTCGTCCGCGAGAGTTTATCGAGTAGATTATCAAACTTCTATTAAATTGAGCACTAAAGTAAATTTAATAGGTCTGTGGGGTAATTAAAGTGGTGTGTTTACGTTCTTCCATTTATTAATATTTTATGGCATGATTCAAACGAGAATATCTTATTTTAAAGCCACGATAGCCGAGTGATTCTGTGATTGGAATTTGAATCGATAGAACCGAGTTCAGTCCCCAGGTGACAGGCTCGTATCAATGGGTTTTTCCAAAATCGTTGGCTTGCACATAACTACGGCGACAAGCTCACCGCCTGTCTCGTTGTTCCCAAAATATCTTCGATGGAAGATGGGTCGAAGGGATTTAATTATCCAGACTAGATCTCTGTCTACCCCTGTATTGGGAATGGCGTAATTTATTTATTTATTATTAGAATACCTTATTTTTTTAATATTTTTTTGGTAAAAGTGAGAAACCTAGCATGTCACTCACCAGCTGACAGAAAATTACGGACGCCCGTCTGCACAACAGAGGGCCGATAGTAACCTTGTATTAAAAAGTACTACATACTAATTTCTGCGCTTACGTCTGCGCATTGTCCCGATATTCTTCTCTCTGGAACCCGATTACAACAAATCAAAACCACGTTTTAAACATCTCCCACAGAAACCGTACATTCGCCGGAATAAAAAGTATCCTAAATATTAATTTAGGTTATAAACTGTCCGTGTAAATAATTTCATTTAAAATCGTACGTAAGTTTCAGTGTAATTGAGTAACAAACATCTATACATTAAAACGTACATACTGTTAAATTTATAGTGGATTGTCTAAAGGAAACGAGGGGCGAGGGAGGAGAAGTATGTTTGAGTCTCTGGTCCCCACACGGCCCGAAAGATAATAGATAGGGACCTCTTCACATACATTATACCGCTTCCAAAGTTAGTAGCTAAATCACATGTGTTATGGAATCCGAAATAACGAAGATAAAACAAACACTCAAACTAGAGACAATGTAGAAAAAGTGGTTTTCTACATTGGCCGAATTCGGGACTTCACAGCTGGCGCAAAACAGATGTGACACTCTTCCACGGAGCTCGTAAAAAAGGAGACATACAAACGTCTACTGTAGGAAAAAGGCTTCTCCCGTAGTGGTGAGTTTGCCATAATCACCGCACTCGGCACACATATTGGCGATCGCTGTACCAGTCACCTTGCACATCAGACGCTGGTTCCCGTCAGCCGTTTGCTAAACTTATTCTGGCATTCTTATGGTATGTTTTTAAGCCGTATCTATATGCCATGTATGGAGTATTACTGTAGTCGAAAAATTTTATCCATAAGATTCATTGACTCGTTTATTGCTACAGCTATTAGCGGACCGCGAGCGCTGTTGTGTGGTCTGCTGTTTAGCCGTTCCTGTTAATGGTTTTACTGAGCATTTCGTTGAACATAATTGGTCAATTATTCACGCCGTTATCGGATTATAAATATTAAAACAACAATGTGCAGCCGCATTATGTGGTGTGTGAACAAACTTTGTACACTGCAATGCAAAGGAAAGTAATTAGGTTTATCTGCCTATGTATGTATGTTTGTTGCGTTCTGGCCCTCTGGAGACGAAACGCGTGGCTAAATAAGTAATTCTTACGAAAGTCAAATTATTTTAACATTATGAGTGCCACGAACATTATGGTAGTGCTCCAAATTCAATAAGGCTAAGTTTAGTGGACGCCACCAAACGCTATCTTAAAATCTTAAAGGTTAATTTAATTAATAAATCAAAACATGTACATTGAAGGACAAGTGATTAATTATGCCCACAATCGATCTGAATGCAGAATACAAATGTATGGAAATGGAAAGGCTTTGCTCTACAATTATCTACTTCCCATGGGAAAAAAGGGATCAAAATAATTTTGACGAATCATTTGATTTGTGTTTATGTGAAAGTGTTTGTTTTTACTAAAATAATAATAGTAACAGCTTTTTCGTCCTATTAAAAGTTAATTAATAATGAGTAATAGTTTTTCGAGTGTTCGAATAATGAAAATAAATACATGTAAATGTTTGTGGACTCCACTCACACCGCTCACTTTAGTACCTGAGTTGCCCAATTTTATCTCAAATTTAGCACCACTAGCAATATTAACGACTTAAAAATATGATTTTGACGACGTATGAAGTTCACCAAACCACAACGAAGCATCGTGGTGGATGGATATGGCGTATTCTGTGTTCTATTAATATTGACCTTTGCCCCGCAGTAGGAGTTATTAAGGTATGTATGGCTACTTCAGTATCACACATATTTCCTAATGAAACAATAGCTAATATTAGACCATTCCAGTCCTTTTGACACCCATTTCGTAAGAACTTATTTGGCTTAATGTGAAAAGTGGTAAGCTTGACCCTGTCTTGGTGTGAAACTAATGATTCGTACACATGTTTAGAAAAATCTCGTTGGTACGAGCCCCTTCACCAAGAGTCACCCATCCACTTGGCTATAGTAGAAATAGGGTATAATATTTAAATATCCGAATTTGCCTTATATATGAAACTATGACATAACACATAAAACTGATAATCGACATAGCACTTAAATACCAAATCGTAAACAAAAGACAATCAAAGAACTCCCCTTCGCTCCAAATCCAACTCCCATACGCTACATCATTTATCTGTATCAAATACAATTTATTTTCGTTAATGTATCAATATACTGGTAACGAAGTCATCGCAACAAATTACAGCAGAAATTGATCAATATTGGGTAGATGTTATTTAATTACTGGGTCGCGGATCGCGTGTCACATCGCGTTGTTATCAATACGTGTCAGAGATACTTACTACGTACGCAATAGTTCGGCATCTCATATTCATATTATGCTTTTATAATATTTATGTACTTGGTTCATTTAAATCTCAAATAGAAATATAAAAAAGTCCTAATCTAATAAAGTTTTATATTTGCCCTGAATACTGTCTAACATTTCTAGTAAATATTAAATAGGGCTCTCCTATGGGGACTATTTGCCATATTCGCCACGCTTGGTACCCGATTGGCGATTGCAGTATCAGACCACTCGCACCTGAGATACTGCTGCCCATCTTCTGATTATTTTGATCCAATATTTTTAGAGATGGTTATTCCGCCATCTTTCGGTTGCCACAACTATCTAGGATGATGATGCCAAGATGATGCCAAAATATCTAGGATGTTTCCCTTAGACGCTTATGACACCCACGGAAAGAAAGGGAGTGGCAATACTTTCACGCCGTTACCAACTTTAAGTTGAATATGTATGTTAATATACACGATATTCCGCCTGTATAATGTCAGGCGTAAGCGAAATAATTAGTAAATATAAAAAAGATAAGAAATGCATAGGCATCCATTTATTCGTATAAAGAAAAAACCAGGAATGTCGTAACGGCATCAAATATGTGAAGGGTATCATCTGGAAAAATTCTAAACCAAAATTAGGCAGACCGGTGACAGTAAACAACGTCTAAATACGAGTACGAGGTACCGACTTGACAAGTTTGTCTATTATGTATGTATATAACATCATCAAGACTGTCTTTATTTATATACACACAAACAATATGGCTATAGTTTATAGAATATCGTTTCAAACGTTGGGATTGTGGATATACGTTCTGACTGTAATACACAATAACTTCCTTACAGGCCTCTCACACACACGCGAATGGGTGAAATAAATATTATTTACGCTATGAAATACGTGAGATTGCAATCTTACAAATTCATTCTCTTACAACTGATATTACCCTTGTACAGAAGGTATTTCAAATATGTCACCGCAACGACGTAGACACATTGTCTCGCTCCGATACCTCCTTGGCACGCACGCCACTCAGACAATCACATGAACTGATATTAAGAATATTTGTACTGTCTGCAGACAAAGTAGACAGTAGTTGAACTTTTATACAACGTTCCCAGATTTATGAACGGTTCTTAAAGAATATTTCACACCTTTCAACAGATGAAGACGTTGAGAGAATTGTAGAAAAACGTACAAGTGTCTCTATATTGATAAACTCGAAAGATTCTTCTTTTCTCATCTTGTATCCAAAGTCAAATTTTATTTGTGAAATTATTTCACGAGATATCAGTACAAGTAAACTTTGCATATGTTCTACATCTCACGAAGCTTTCCCGTGCATCCGACACATTAATTAGCGCCGACAAACTCACATATTGGTAGAGCTAAAGTTACCACTCAGAAGTGCTGCTAAAATCTAATACTAATAGAAGTAAGTTTCTATTAATATTACCAATTTTCAAAGTCACGATAGCCGAGTTGTTGGGTGATCGGAATTTCGAGTCAAGAGACCCGAGTTCGATTCCCAGGTGGCAGTACCAATGAGTTTTTCAAAAACTTATGTACGAATTTCATCGTTGGCTTGGACATAAAGCCGGCGACGGGCTCACCACCTGTCACGTTGTCTCGAAAATATCTTCGGTGGAAGGTGGGTCAAAGGGACTTAATTGTCTAGGCTTGACCTCTGTCTACCCCTGTATTGGGAATAGCGTGAAGATATTTTTTTTTACCAATTTTCATTAAACTGTCTGATTTTTATTCAAAATACCCCAAAGCAAAACAAACATCTTGTTTTAGTAATTGACCATGTACTGATGTCGTTGCCTAGTCCGAAACAGAATAATGCTTAGCTATATTACAATCGACTTTCTTAATCAAGTGTCTGTGTCTAAATGGGATTTGAAATTTGTTAGGAGATAATACCGCGATAGGCTCCCCACATGTCACGTTGTCCTAAATAATTGTCTAGACCACCGTCGACTCCTGTATTGGGAATGGCGAGAATATATAACTAATCGGGCCATAAGTTCTGTTACAAATGATAATGAATTTTTTTAATGACGTATTACATATATTAGTCACGATAAATTAAAAAAGTCACGATATCCGAGTGGTTGGGTGGTCGGAATTTCGAGTCAATAGACCCGAGTTCGATCCCCAGTTGGCAGGCTCGTACCAATGGGTTTTTCAAAAACTTATGTACGAATTATATCGTTGGCTTGGACATAAAGACGGCGACGGGCTCACCACATGTGACGTTGTCCCGAAAATATCTTCGGTGGAAGGTGGGTCGAAGGGACTTAATTGTCTAGACTAGACCTCTGTCTACCCCTGTATTGGGAATTGCGTGAAGATATTTATTTATTTATTTCACATACATTAGTAATCTGTAAGGCCACGAATCTATGGATATAGGCGTTGTTTCCAAGGGAAATTTCATCACTGCTTGATCCAAACATTTTTTAAGAGACTAAATATCGTCGTTTCGTTTATAGTAGGCAATGTCTAAAGAGTTGCGGTCTGGGCTAGATGATGTTTTGTGCGTTGTGACCAGTTGCAGAGACCTACTGGAAAGTCTACAGTATATTTTTCAAAAGTGTATTGCTGAGAGGTTTCACAGCATTATGCAAGACTTTATCTTCATACTCTTTGGCCGAAGTTTTCACTCCTTTTTCACAAAAATGTAGTTTTGTTTCTGCTTGATAAGACACGGCGACGTGCTCACCACCTGTCTCGGTATCCCGAAAATATCTTCGGTGGCCTTCCGCCGAAGATATTTTGAATCAAAGATAGGGGTCAAAGGGACTTAATTGTCTAGACTAGACCTCTGTCTACCCCTGTATTGGGAATTGCGTGAAGATATTTACTTATTTATTTATTATTTGATAAGATGCGCCCCACCAGACCATCACTGACGCATGATCATGACCACGTTGTACCTTTCTGATCGCTTGAGCAGCTTCGTAAGAACTGTGTGCGTACACTTTATCATTTTGCTTATTGTAGTGTTATTCAATCGTGAAATTTTTTTCATAGGTAAAGAAGATATTTTCGTTTTGAACAATCCACCCCCTTTAATTGTAAAGATTGAATTAGGGAATGTCCTGTACTCGTTTTTCGACGAAAAGCACTGAGCTTCAGGTTTTGTTTCATAATACGCACAATAGTCGTAGCGGGAATCTTCATTTTTTCTAATAAGATTATTTGTTTCCTAATGGGGTTTCGACGAATTCTGCTTTAACAGCCTTTATATTTCTAACAGCACAAGGCCGTCCTGATCTTTTCTGGTTTTCGAGAGAAGAAGTGTTGTTGTATCTGTTGTAATTTATTGAAGTATCTGGAACATATCCGATGGTACGAGCCTGCCAACTGGGGATCGAACTCGGGTCTCTCGACTCGAAATACCGACCACCCAACCACTCGGCTATCGTGACATTTATAACGTGACATATATATATCGAAGATATAAAAGATATATTTATTGAACGAATTTAAGTCACGTGCCGATTTTATAATTTGTTTAGAGTATTATTGTTAACGAAAGTCGTTTAAACTTTATAAAACTACGATAAAACGGTAATTTCTGTTTCTAAAGACGTTCTCGTACGTGTTAAGAAGACTTTGTGAACGCAGGGGTTGAATACGATCGCGACACTGTATTATGACGACAACGTATTAGAATATCTTTTGTATTGTCTACCGATCATCACCATCTTTATTGTTCAGTTAAATCATTGTCATCTTCAGCTTTAATGTTCAGTATGATACTGAAGAAAGCTACATTCATTTGAATTACATGAAAACTAAATCGTCAAATGTAAACAAATAAATAAATATCTTCACGCTATACAGGGGTAGACAGAAGTCTAGTGTAGACAATTAAGTCCCTTTGACCCACCTTTCACCGAAGACATTTTTGGGACAACGTCACAAGTCACAACAAGAATATAAATCATACTTAAGTTTTTGAAAAAAACCCATATGGTATAAGCGTGCCATCTGTGGATCGAACTCGGGACTCTTGACTCGAATTTCGATCATTCAACCCCTCAGCTATCATGAATTTTTACAGGTATTTAGAACAAAATCCTAGTCGAAAATTCTAAATCAAATTTTCCATCATATTTAATTATCCTATTACAAACAAATAAGATTATCTCAAACTCGCAAACGGATTAAAGTTTGCATAAGACCTTGGATCAGTGTTAGTTATTCATCAGCGGGCATCAGCCTGGGGTGGCTTTGGGCCGCTACACGCTATATAAAATTATTTCAGTTGGATCTCAAAAGCCACGACCACCGAGGTAGCTGTAGCCATTCGGTCAACACCTTTTTTCTTCAATGCAATATTTGTAGGTTAATAATAAAGATATTTCAGACTAGAAACATACTCTAAGTTGAATTCACGTATACTATAGAATAACCGCTAATAGATTATTATCTTTTATGTTAAAGTACTCCCTCCTCCATCCTTCATCGTGGTCCAGATGTCTTTACAGGGCAACTAGGCTAGATATGTTTACAAGTATTTTTGTATAATTATAAGAGTTCTTGTAATCGTAAGATGTTGAATTCTTTGTGTTGTGTGGTTAGTTTTTTCTCTATCAATATATTCTAGTACTGTTAATATTTTGTTAAAGATTTACTAAACTACTACTGTGATATACCGAATATTGACGAACTTAGTATGCACAAAAATCGTCAATGAATTTTCTAAACTGGTGAAATTTTTTCAATATAATTTCATATAAGCATGATTATTCCATTTCTCATGATTTGACACTTCTTAGTTATTAGTCATTTCACAATTAAACATTTTTATCAAGTTTACATTTAATTATGGCATTTTTTTTATTTTACAGCATTAAAATTCCACACGAGAAAAGCCTCCTTTTGAATTCATGATTTGATAAAATAACCTTTTTACTGGGACGGGAACAAGATTTATTCAAAGCGCACATGGTCATTAGTAGCTTGAAGTGGAACGGATTTGTGAGAAGTACACGGTCACGTGAGGATCCCTAAATGTGAAAAATAATGGATAATTTTAAGGACATTTAAATGAGAAATTCTGAGGCATAAAATAAATATTTTTTTATTCAGATTTATATAAATCTACGGTCGGCCTTATGCGCTCAACATTTTATTGGAGAAAATGACAAATTTTCTAAAAATACCGGAATATTTACAACCAATACATACATTTCCGACGTACCGACGGGTTGTCGTTTACTACATGCCTGTTCAGGGAGCTCACATTTTCCCAGCGGGCTATGGAAGTGTACCCAGTGTTATTTTGCTTAATAAGATCCATAATAAAATAAGCCTAGCAAGGAACGTTATTCAGACATTTTTCTATTTAAATCTTCAATTTGAGAAACATAAAAAACGTGCATAATTTTATCGAATGCAAATACAATAGCACATTCGGCCGCGCTAATGACACTGAATCCATTAAATATTCAACAGTTTCCTGTAGTTCTGAAATTCATTAAAACTAATCTAGGGTTACGGCTGCATTTGAAATAAATGCAGCCGTAACCCTAGATTAGTTTTAATGAATTTCAGAACTACAGGAGATTAGTAGCTATAAATTGTTGATATAAATTTTAGGTGGTTAAAATCCCATGTCTCCTTTGAGATCCGAAATACGAATAACTAGGAATAAGAGTTAATCACAATTTGAGAATCTGTATTCTGATTGCATTTTTTCGCTTTCATCCGCGAAAAGTCGAAAAGAAGTTAAGTTGTTGGCTATAGCTGCATTACAGCAAAAGCACAGTACTTTTTTTTCAAAAATAGTTATAGATCTGCTAAAACATACATCTTTATCACTCAGGGGAGATGAGCTTTCCTACTAGTAATTTTAGAATAGGATCATTACTTCCACTATATCATAACTACATTTTTTACTTAATTTATAAACCGTGGTAGTTTTGTAGCCAGAGCGCATGCTTCAATACCACAGATTCGATCTTCGAGCTGACAACTCTTAGCAATAATACCTCGCAGAAATCACCTAGCGCAAAATGACTACCCATTTCCTAATAATTACAAACTCATAATACCCATGTTAGACATATTTTCTTATCCCGACACCTGAACAAAAAGTACTAGAAGTATAATTACTTGGGTTTTTGAGTTTCTTGGTCGCTGTAACACCCACACACTACACCCACACTCAGCTCGTTCTCAAAAGCAACCTTTGAAGAAGGTTGTGCAAGTTTAACCTATGTGCAAGTTTAACATTTTGAGAAGCTGTAGAAGAGAAATCTTCAAAATTAAGGTGGATAATCCCATTCATAAATATTTGTCAATTCAGTCAGATTTGTCATTGTTTTGTTGAGTTACCTATGCCGAGTATATGTTTGTTAATGTCAAAAGGTATAGTCGGCATAGGCGTTAGGCTTTCAATAAACACTAAAGCTACAATAAGCAAATGGACGCAGAAAAGTTCGCCATTGTTTGTGCGCCACTCGAGCGGAGCAACTCAGCGAGTGCTCGCGTGTCGTCTGGCGACAGACTTGTGCCCGTAGCGCTCGCCGCTTTACTTCCCTTCTTAGGGATGATGGTTTGATGAGAATGTTCTTACATTCTCATCAAACATGAGGTGCTTTTTACTGATTGTTCGAAGTTGATGTTTATTAAGCACTTATTGCAGTATACACAATTTACTACAATAATAGGATTGTAGTGATGTGGCCTTTAAATACCCAAACAGGAAAAGGGCTTGATGTTTATGTATATAGAGGTGGGCACTTTTAACTATGTTTTTAATGATTTAATGTATGTTTAATGATATAATTTTTAATGGTATTTAGATAGTTAACTAACACGATGTGCGGAACTCGGGCAAGATAATCGGTCTCCTACATACCTAAGCACATATAAAAACTCTTTCAAACATTTTTTTTTCTATATTCTGTTGAGAAAAGGTAAATATTCAATGTAGCACAATTGAATATAAAGACAAATCGGGGTATAATGCCGATAGCAACACTGAATTTATTTTAATTCGTCGCGAGCCATATTTAATCTTCAGCGACATGTTGTCGGGCCGAGCGCGCCGCGGCCGATAATTAAACTCCCGGCGCGGACGCGATGTTTCACTGATATTATGATGCTTAATGACCTGGTATCGGTCGGGGCCGCTGCTCTCCTGCAATACATCACTGATTTATAATCCGCAACAAATTGTACCGACAATGTTCCATAATTAATCAAGTTCTTTAATTTTTTTAAGGTTCATACAGGTAGTAGCGTACAGAAGTAAACGAGAAAGAACTCGTTAATAGTCTATGTCATTTATTTGTTGAATGAACTTCATTTTCACTATGAATTTTCCTATTAATTCAAATTGTTACTTTTAAGTGCAATAAGAATGGTTAATAAAATCAAGCCTTTTACTAGAACTTCGCAGAAATCGAATACGTTCAAATCTTTATCATTACAGTACTTCCTAGTACTGTAATATTTTAAGGTTCGTGTGCTTTTCATAATCCTTTATATAACCTATGTACATAATACCCTGCAAAAAAGTAGTAGTTCCCGAAAAAGTTAAGTTTTTATAAAAAAAATACAACTTTCACTGGTCGCATCATAACTGATAGTAGCATATGGCATTTCTTATCCTTTGTGAAATTGTGAACATTTGTGAAAGCTCACTAGAGAACACAAATGTCTCCTAACTTTATATAATTTCCCTTTTACCATTTTTCTCGTTGTACGAATAGTTTACTTAAATCCAAATGAACTTTGTTGGTGATTTAAAGACGAATGTATTCTTTAAATACATTATTTCACATTTGTAATACAAGGAGTCTTGTTTAAATTCTAATACAGCTTTTACTTTGTGATGGAACTAAATTACTACTTTTATAGTAACAATCCATTACACTCACTTTGGATATTTTTTTTGTCTTCATGCTATCATAATACTGTGCAAGTCAGAGGTTTATACAATTTTAGTCCTTTCGACCTACATTTCACCGGAGCTTACTTTTTTGAAAGTTTGGTGAACGTTTATTGATAAGCCTGACGCCGATAAAAGCCGTATATAAGTTTCGTTCGCTGTGTATAAGTTTCGTAGAATATCATTACGATACGATTACGAGTTAGAATTCCGATTTCCCGACTACTCGTACATCGTGACTCGTGAAATTTTATAATGTTGTTACATTTTGTTTTCTCGGAGCGTACACCATATCGCTATAATAGTATGTCCGCATTGGCGTTAGCCTCTAATAACCAATAATTTATTGCCAACTTAATTTAAATGTATAATCAGCAATACCCTCAATAATTATCATCATTATTCTGACAAAACAATCGAGTATTTCGATTAAAAACAAATTAACTGAACTTTCAAATTGATGTTATTAAACTTCCTACCCATTAAGTTACCTTTAGAAAGAAAGAAAGAAACATTTATTGCAAAAATACGCCACATACAAAACAAAGAAAAACGCAGACAACATGAATTTCATTAAGCATTTGGTAAGACAATTAATGTTAATAATAATAATAGATTATGATAAGTGGCGCATATGGCAAACAGACCACACTCAGCTTAATGCTGTAGTCTAATTGAGAATACAGCACTGATTTTCAGTGGGCCTGCATATGAAACGACGTTCGGACCACCACGACGTAAATTCGTATTGATGGAATAACATTAACTGATTACTTAATCATTAACGATAAATTATCTTATCTATAAACATAAGTAATATAAAGTAAAAATAAAGTAAAATATTCTTTATTGTACACCAAGATTGACATAGAAATTACAATTATAATGGACATTAGTACAAAAGGCGGCCTTATCGCTTAAACAGCGATCTCTTCCAGGCAACCTTAGGGAAAAGGATTCTTCTAAAGAAAGCGGAAAGAGTGTACAAAATAATACGTATAATACATATATATACCATTTAAAATCAAAGAAATTATATATAAAGGATTAGAAGTTAAATGGAAAACAAATTTTCTATAAGCAATAGACGACAGATTATTAAAAGGATAGGTAATGAAGTTTTAATTTAGTTCTAAAGATAGAAAGAGATTGAGATTGTCTAATATAAAGGGGAAGAGAATTCCAAAGTCGTATAGCAGTTACAGTGAAAGAGTTAGCATAGAAGGAAGAAGAGTGTTTTGGAGTACTTAGCAGAAAATTATTTTGTGATCGGAGTGGAAAAGAATGTAAACTACTTAGATATTCAAATCTATCCTTCAAGTAACGCGGCGGAATTCGGAGATATGGTCATATTTTCGCAACCCAAATATAAACCTTATGCAATAATTCTGAAGCCGCTCAAGTTTTTAAGTTGCTCTTCGGTTAGGTCAAGATAACAAGTGTCCGCGTAATCAAGGATCGGTAGGAGGAGAGACTGAGCCAGCACAATCTTAGTTGGAATGGGGAGTATGTTGCGCAATCTTCAGAGAGAACCTATTGCGACAAACATCTTTCTGCTTCGCTCACTCATTTGTGGTACCCAAGATAATGTTTTATCAAAAGTAATGCCTAAATTTTTGACCTTGTCACTATATGGTACAACGATATATTCATTTATTGTACGCCTAAATAATCAAAAAGTAAACCAGAACGTTTAAAAAATAAAATAAAAATGTGTTAAAATATAGAAGTAAAAAATATAGTACAAGTACATGCTTCCTTAATTTATGTCATGAAATAAAAATAAAAAGAAAGAGTCGTACCCTCTCCTTTCCAAAGAAACCTTACCCGCCAATGCTTCACAACTGTAAACTTAAGTTAATTGAACATTACACCATATCTTTTTGAAGTTTAAAAAGATGTTCTTTATATTTTCTTTTAAACGAACCCAATATTTTCAGACTTCGCCGTGGTAGCGGGAGGTTATTCCAGCATTTAGAGGTAAGGTATATCTAAAACTACCTCGAAATGCGATGGTACGATGGTGAGGCACAGCAAGAGAATAACTTGACGCGCGAGTAATCCTTGATTGTACATTGCGTGACCATACTAATTTTTGGAAAAGATAGGAGGGCACATTGTTTTTTAATCAAGCCAAATAGAAGAGTTGCTAAGTGATGTTCACGTCGATATTCCATTTTTAAGATGCTGTGTTCGTTTATATATGGCGTAACGCCAGCGCGCGGCGGTATGTTAAAGCAAAATCTGGCACAGGCATTCTGCACTCGCTGGATTAGCTTCTGATTTCGTTTAAGTAGACGGGGGCCGTAAACTATATCAATGTAATTGAATTAGTGTGTCACAAAGGTTTATACGAATATTCGTGTTGAGAAAATTTCTAGTTTCTAATTTGATAGACCTTAAGCCTGTGAAAACATTTTCTTACAGTATTTAATATATGATTTTCAAAACGCAGGCAATCATCCATTAGTAGACCCAAATTGCGAGTCTCAGTAACACGTTGAATTTGCTCGCCTCTTATATATCTTAACTCCTTGTTTTACTATTTTTTGGATTTGATTGGTGGTTCCTAGAATCATATATTTAGATTTGCGACTATTTAAAATTAATGCATTAGACTCTGACCAGGTGGTCATACTTTAGAGGTCATTGTTTAATTTTTCCACAACTGATTTAGTTTCCTCCAGCTTACAGGGTATATAAATCTGTGTGTCGTCCGCGTACATATGATACATATAGTGTTTAATGCGGTGTGTTAAGTCTGCACAATAAACAGCGAACAGAATGGGCCCGAAGATAGAACCTTGTGGTACGCCTCGTTGAACTGCTCGGTAGTCGGATATTATTGGTAATCTATTTTGCTCAGATTTTTCTACTTGCTGAACCCGATGCTTAAAGTAACTCTCAAATCAATTTATCACAGTTATGTCGAATCCATTATAATGCATTTTTGATAGAAGTAATGGTACATTCATGCAGTCGAAACTGTACGCCTTTCCCAATACTGGGGTAGACAAAGGTATTTGGGATATCATGAAAGGTGGTGAGTTTGTCACTGTCTTTATATCCAAGCCAACGATATAAATTGGTCATGAATTTTGAAAAAAAAACTCAATGGTACGTACCAGTCTACGTCTACCTCCTGGGGATCGAACTCTAGTCCCTGGACTCGAATTCCGATCGCCCAACCACTCGGTTATCGTAATTCCTAAGTAAATTATCAAAGTGGTGATAATAATTTAACAGTAATCTGTTGGGTCTGGGTGTTTGTGGTAGCTTCGTTGTTTCTGATTTCATATTACAAGTGCTTAAACGCTTACTTTAGGATCAGAGCAATGTATGTGATGTTGTCCCTATTCTATAAGCGTTTTCATCTCCAAGTAATCTTTAAAAATGTAAAGTTAAAAATATCATTTGCCTGACAACGACACCGAGATATAGATTGCGGCAACCGTGATATATACGTTATATAAATAACTCATACTGTATTTCTAAAAAAAAAAAAAATTATCATTTCCATGGCTCCTTCGGGATATGCATGGAAGATTGGCGTATACGCCAGTTTTAATGTTGTCATCAGCTCTTGAGGTCTGGGTTCGATTCCCGGTCGGGTCAATGCAGAAAACACTTTTCTACCTTTTTGCGAGTTTGGGTGTTAGCTTACTTTGGTATCAGATCGATCTTTGTCATGCTATCTATGTAAATATTTATTTATTTACTTATTTATCTATTATTTATTTATTAGATCATATACACTTTGTTTTGCATCAGTGCGAGCAATCTGTACGTTCCATTTCATTTCAACGTCACAGTGAATTGTATTCGCTAACAAACAATAGTTTCATATCAGTTCACGTAAAGTAAATAGAAGTTAATGAGCAATAGTAGTGACCGTGTAATTGTTGGAGTCAATCAATTAAAGCAATTACTGTAGTTCGAAACGAAAATATTTTTTAAATAATTATAATAAATTGCAACAAAATTGTTGTAATATACTTCTAGAAGACTATAAAAGATAGTTCCTGTTATACAAAGGAATTTTTTTTTATAGAAATGGGAGGCAAACGAGCAGGTGGCTCACGTGATGCTAAGTGATTACCGCCGCCCATGAACACCCGCAATACCAGAGGCATAGCAGATGCGTTGCCGGCCTTAGGGTGCCTCCCCCCCCCCCCAGAATTGGGGGAGGGGGTGTGTGGGCCTCCGGTTACCTGCACTCACCAGACGAAACGCAGAAGTTTGTTAGACTTCTACTTCACGTCGGTATTCTGTAAGGTAGTGATATTTCCCGGTTGAGCCGGCCCATTTATGCAACAACAATAGCTGATGCGTGGCTCTACCACTGTTAAAAATTAAATTATTGTATATAGTCTTAACAATCTATGCTTAGGTATAATTTCAATTTTAAATGGAAATTCTTGTTAAATTAAAAATTTCCAACTTTAATGCTCACTAATTTTGGTGTATTGGCATAGTTTTTTTTTAATAAGCTGACGAACCATTTTTATTGTAAAAATAGCCGGTATCATCTAATACTTATCTGACAAAGGGATGATTGTAACATAAAAACGTGAGTGAAGTAAAACAATTTACAGCATTTCTCGTTTAATGAAACTGTTATCCTTCCAACAGCGTCATTGTGTTAAAGAAGCTACAATGAAACTATAGACGGTTCAGATGGCAGTGGTGAGATGGGTGGCAGCTGGTGAGAGAGCGGCACCTGCAGGTCGGGCAGGGAGCGGGCGGAGCGACGCGCGTCCCCGCAGCCCACGGACACGTGCACCGCCACGTCGCCCACGCAGCCTCGCCCGCCCGCGCGCCGCCGCACCGACACACTCTCCAGCAGTGGGTCTATAGTCACCTCAGGGTACGGCTGCGAGTCCACTAGCTTTACCCGCACCACATTCAGGTACTCGCACGTATGCGTCAGCTGTTCAAACCAATTCAACTTTATGTGTTGCTGTCTACTATTTCAACAGCAGAGTATAAGTAAATATAGATGTTGTACTGTAATTAACGAGAAATTTAAAAAGCAACTGACATAGGCGGGATTTGAATCCTCGACTGCTGCCATATCGAGGCAACACTCTTACCTCCAAGCCACCATGTCTTCTTGATAACATAATATTTATACTATTTTATAGTTATACTGTTTCATCAACATCATACGCAATGGATATCAAATGTTTAAAAGCAAAGAAGAATCACCTTATGTTGTTTCGTTTCTGAAGTTGTTTTAGCTTTAAAGAAGTCGAAATTAAATTTAGCTCTATAATATCATTGTTTAGCTTATTTTGGATATACTACGATTATACTAATTATGTCGATGAATAATTTAAAATTATACTTACATTTTTCAAAACACCAGTACATTGCTTGTCCGGTATGTAGTAAGTTTTCAAAAATTTTACCGGTTCATGATTTCCGTAGCCTGGAAATGTGAAATTTGTGACACTGTTTTGTATTCATTAATTCCCTATTTTTTAATCAGTAAAAATTTTTAATAAAATTATCAATATACCTTTGATAGCGTCGACCTTGAAAAACATCCCCTGCCCTCTCACACAGACTGCGGCAGCAAGCAGGAGCGTGAGGTATCGTAGAGAGCACATGGCGGAGCGGAGTGCCGGGAGTGGTGATTTCCACTCACTTATAGCGGTCACTCACGACACGCGCATTACTGGATTCCACGAGCTAATTTACGTGTGGGTATTTTATCGTCTCATCGAACGCATTCGACACGATTATTATAATTTTTTAAAATTCTTTAAACATATTATCGTATTTTTAGATTATACAATTAGACAAACGTGTTAAGTAAAAATATATAAGCAATGGTAAAAGATAATAATAGCAAAATATATATAAACAACACTTATCAACTAACCATTTGACTGTTGTAAATATACTTACAACAGTCAAATGGTTAGTTGATCTGTATTCGAATCCAAGGAATCGAGTTCGATCCTCACGAGGAAGGAATCAAAAAATATTTCTAATCTTTTCTGCTATTTGTCTTATGCACTTGGACAATAATGTGGCGAGCGACTGAGTGTGGATTGAATTAACAAAATTATCAAGATATTTGTTCATCCCGGCGTTGAAAATATCGTCGTGAATTTGTTTCAAATAGCAAAAAATAAATAATTTATTTTCTAGAATATATATTAGTGTTTTTGCTGAGTTGGTACTTTTTACATGGTTGGTACTATTACCCATGGCTCCTTTTGACAAATGGTTTTAATATATATACTTTACATATAAAGTATGTATATTAAATATCTATATATACTTATACCGTTATATACTTCCTGCCATATTGGACACCAACTCATAGTCAAGAAAGGTATGATATAAGATAATAATATAATTATAAAAAAATCAAATAATTTATGGTATTATTTACGAGTTTATATGAATTTAAGCTAATAATAATTTTCTCTTCAGACATATCTTTTTTCTAGTTAGTCGTAAAGCATAATTAAACTTAAAGCAAAAAACTTAAAGGACTCCTTCTCTGCTGAAAAGACTTGCCTGGATCAGGGATGTTACGAATGTTCGAATTTGCATTTAAATATGTGAATCATTCGCAACAATTCAAATATTCGCGACAACACTCGTATTGAAAAAGAAAATGTTTAACAATTGCAAGCCAGACTACTGTTTTTATATAATCCGCCTCTTTTGAAATTTGGTTAAGATTAGGTACTTCTTCTTCTATACAGCCTACCAAGATTCCGCTGCTGAACTGCTCGTTTTTCATCCATAGAACTCTTACCACCTCGCAACACCACTCGTATGACAAGTATTGAAATAATGTAGTTTTATCGATAAAGCCTTTTTGTAGAGATGTTACTTCTTTCAATAAGCCTACCGCTGTTAGTAACACTACCGTCTATAACTTGAAAGATATTGAACGTGAAGAACCCTTTTTTGTAGTATCGACCTAAAGTTGTTGTTGATAATTATTTCGCACCATTCTGTATGCAAATATAAAAAAGGTATATGTTACCTGGTCCGAAGAGCAGAAGTGCACCACCCTCCCTCCCACAGATGCGTGCACTAATTCTACTACACATTTACACAATTATCAATAATAACTTTACAATTTATTTCTGCAACGTAACGCCAGAGTCAATTAACTATCAGTATCGACCTAAGGTTGTTCAAATGTCTGACTTTAGGTTGTAATAAATCAAGTAACCAATGCAATGAAAACCAAAAAGAAACATTTTCAACAAACCGAAGAGGGGCAGTAACGATAATGTTTTACTATATCCTTATGTGAACCCTCGTCTGGGGCAATTGCTGCGCCTGGAGCAGCCTGGAGCAGCAGTGTTCCACATGATATTTTCGATAACTTTGAAAGTGGTAGTATAGTCACAATAGCCGAGTAGTTGAGGCGATCTGAATTTTAACAGTGGTAGAGCCACGTATCAGCTTTTGTTGTTTCATGAATGGGCCGGCTCGACCGGGGACGTACCACGACCTCACAGAATACCGGCGTGAAGTAGAAGTCTAACAAACTTCTGCGTTTCGTCTGGTGAGTGCAGGTAACCGGTGGCCCACACATCCCCCTCCCCCAATTATGGGGGAGGGGGACACTCTAAGTGAGGCAACGCATCTGCTAAGCCTCTGGTATTGCGGGTGTTCATGGGCGGCGGTAATCACTTACCATCACGTGAGCGACCTGTTCGTTTACCTCCCTTTTCTATAAAAAAATATTCGAATCAAGTGACCCAAATTCGATCTACAGGTGGATTCGTACCAATGTTTTTTTTTTTAAACTTACATACGATTTAATCTATCGTTGGCTTGGACATAAAGACGGTGACAGGCCCGCCACTTGTTACGTTGTCTTAAAAAATGTCATTGATGAAAGGACACCTCTGTCTATCCGAGTATTGGGAATGAGTTGTAGATATTTTTGTAGTGTGATACTGCAAAATACTAAAAAATATTGCTTTGAGTTTCTTAAAATTTTTTAGAAATGTGCGAATGAACTTAATATTTTCAGCAGCGAGGGCAGCTTTCAAGAGCTCCAGATCATGGAAAAAGTCTAGAAAAAATAAAAAAATACAAACAGTTAGGGAGATGAACAACTAAAAAGTACCAAAAATTTAAGCACATCAATGACGAGCTGCAGCCAATCCATGTACCAAACTTTGTTGTCTTTGTATAAGTTGCCAGGCTACTACAAATCGAAACAAATACAGATTCGATACGAGCAAGATGCCGACCAGCGGGTTCCACTCTTACTATATGTAGTAACGTTAAAGCACAACATTCAAACATCAACACTTCATCTCCAAGCTTATATTCTGCGTCGCACATTTTTGTAATGGTCTTAGAGGTTTATGAAATACAAAGAAGTGATTTTACAGTTTGTATCTTTGACTCAAACTAAATCGGCGTTTATTGGATAACAAACTTTATTTGTTACAACAATAAATAAAAAACAATAAACATACAAACTACAATAATAGAATCACATTTATAATAATCGCAGGACAACTAGGATAGACGGGCTAAAACAGGGAGTAAATATGTTTAATTTTTAGCTTACACAGTCACGGTAACCCAGTGGTCGGGATAGAAATTCGAATCAAGAGACTTGAGTTCGATCCCCTGGTGGCAAGTTCGTACCTATTGGTTTTTTCTATAACTTATATACTTAATTATATTGTTGGCTTGGACATTAAAATGGCAACGGTCTCACAACCTGTCACTTTGTACCAAAAATATCTTCGATGGAAGGTGGATCGAAATGATTTATTTGTCGAGACCTTCGTCTACCCCTGTATTGGGAATGCCATGAAGATATTTTATTTTAGCTTATGGCAACACTTGGGCAATTTACATGAATTACTGAGAGAATAACTTGTAGAAGCTTAAAACATTTTCCTCTATGTGTAAACATTTTTTACGATGTGTTAATATACACCCACCAGAAGAAGAAATATTATGATCGCAGAAGGTGCAGTTCAAAATAAAATAAAACAATACAACATTTTACAGAAAATTTTAATCGTGTTTTCGTAGATGATAACTGAATTGCAATTGTTAAGTCACGCAAAGCGGAATATTATATTGAAAGTGGCGGCAAATTATATTTAAAGTGGCGGCAATATGTCCGCCTGATTAAATTGAGTGTGGTTGTGGCGGCAGGCGAGCGCGGCGCGCACGATGGCGCGGCCTGGGCACTCGCCGGCCAGGTTGCGCGCGCGCTCGACGCTGGCCCACTGCAGCGAGTCGTCGATGCTCAGCTTCACGTGCGCGTAGTCGTTCACCGAGATGCGCACGAGCTCCACCCGGTCGCAGTCGTGTGACAGCTGCTCAAATTATACAAAAAATTACACAATCGCAGATTCGTACATAGATGGAAATCGTTATATACGTGATAACATGTGCTTAAAATTTTTCCCATGAGGTATTGAAGCGGTTGTTGTGTATTTCCAATACAGGGGTAAACAGAGGTCTAGTCTAGACAATTAAGTCCCTTCGACCCACCTTCTACTGAAGATATTTTCGGGACAACGTGACAGGTGGTGTCGCCCGTCGCCGTCTTTATGTCCAAGCCAACGATTTAATTCGTAGGTAAATTTTTGAAAAACCCATTGGTACGAGCCTGCCGCCTGGGGATCAAACTTGAGTCTCTGACTTTTTTATATAATACATCATAAACGAAATTAAAATTGAAATCACTTTAGAAACGTCTACTACTGCTGGTTTTTAATAATATTCCTCTGACCTCTCTCTGATACTCATATAAAATTGTTACCGGCAACATCATTTACTCACATCATATAGAGCTCCGGTGCATTGGTTGTCGGGTATGTAAAACGGTCCCAGCGGCTTATTTTCTTTCGCGCATGCTGCACCTGAGAAAAAAAAACGATTATGTATAAATAATAAGATATCTCTAAATCTTAAAACTTTTTGGGTTTATTAATTACAAGACCAATGAAAATTACCAACCCTTAAGAATTTCAGTTTTATACTGAATCAATTCAGCAGCAACGATAGGAATGGCTAGCGATAGCAATGCGGCGGCAGTGCAGAAGGCGAGGCGGCGCGGACACGGCACTCGTGCGGCACACATTATGCAGGAGATTATTACAGATCGATAGTGCATTCAATTCCTCCGCGATGGTCTCGCGAAGATGGCCGCGAGTGGAAAACTGGCCACCGCCGTATTTACAGGCACTTATATCGGTTACGCTTTGATGGCGGAAAATTGGTTCAGCATTATTTTCGATATGCTAATCGTAGCATAATATTATATATTAGATGTCGATAATTTTAATTGTTTAATGCTTTGCAATTTGTGAAGCTTAAATCATTTAAGACCTCAATTAACAGTGGTAGAGCCAAGCATCAGCTTTTGTTGTTGCATGCATGGGCCGGCTCGCCCGGGGAAGTACCATGACCTCACAGAATACCGGCGTGAAGTAGAAGTCTAACAAACTTCTGCGCTTCGTCTGGTGAGTGCAGGTAACCGGAGGCCCACACACCCCCTTCCGCCAATTCTGGGGGGGGGGGTGCACTCTAAGGGAAGCAACGCATAAACTATGCCTCTGTCATTACGGATGTTCATGGGTGGTAATCACTTACCATCACGTGAGCCACCTGCTCGTTTGCCTTCCGGAATTCTATAATTCACTGAAATTTGCATGCCATACCTAGTTAAAGCATATGGCTTCTTGGGATTTAATAATAAGATATGATAAAAAAAGTCACGATAGCCGAGTGGTTGGGTGATCGGAATTTCGAATCAAGAGAGCCAAGTTTGATCTCCAATGGGTTTTTCAAAAACTTATGCACGAATTATATCGTTAGCTTGGACATAAAGACGGCGACGGACCTGTCACGTTGTCCTGAAAATATTTTCGGTAGAAGGTGGTTCAAAGGGACTTAATTGTCTAGACTAGACCTCTGCCTACCCCTTTATTGGGAATTGCGTGATGATATTTACTTATTATTTTTATTTTATAAAGCTTTTATACTAAACTAGAAGTGAAATATTAACTACTCAAATTATTAAAAAATGTTTCTTCCTATATGTTCTCTCTTTCTTCCTACTAGTCTACTAGTCATCTGCCACCGAGAAATTGTATATTAAGGACTTATGCGCCTGTTTTTTTACCACCGGCCCATTCTCAATCTTGCTTACTCTTTAATATGTTTTCGAAATTTTACTCCTATACCCGAGACTATACTGAAGAATATACTGTATGTAAATACATTAACTCTGGTTCTCCTAAAGACTAAGAACCATACCAATAGGAAATATTTCTAGTTTAAACGGTTCTTCGTTTTCTGATCAAACTACATCCTACTTCTATTGGTTGATTGAAACAAAATCATATCAAATTATGTAGACGTCATCTCATATCATATTGATTTTCATCCATTTTTTGAATCTACCAGACAATGAAGTTCTTCTAAAGGAGAAGAAACAGACGAAAGAATTTCGTTACATATTTGTATCGTAGGTAAAGGCAGTTTTGTTGTTCGAAATACATTTAACAAAAAGTTGTATTTACATTCTATTTGGCATTAATTTGGAGTTGTAGAAAAAGTGTTATCTCAATATATAAGAAGTTCTTAAACAATACTTTTTAATTACTATTATTGACAATTAGAAATAATTTATTTTTCATAGAAGATTTTTAAAATTGACATATTTCATAGTTTTGACGACCGCGTTTACATTTTCATTCGTGTTAATAATCGTGTTATATTGTAGTTTTTAATAATCACATTATTTTTAATCATTAGTCGTATTTTAATAAAATGGATATCACGTATCAATATACGAAAAAACGCGGTGATTTCGGACGACAGCCGTTGTTTTGTGAACAGGGCCCTCAGATATGCGACAGCATCGCCCCGGACGTCGCCGAACGCAAGAATTATATTTTGAGGAATCCCGTGCACCAACTTACACAGAACACGCCGGCATTTTCAAAGCAAGATATCAACACAATCAGGTTAGACTAGACTTATTCTTTTGGTATTTCAATGAGCTTTATATAACAGTGGTAGAGCCACGCATCAGCTTTTGCTGTTGCATGAATGGGCCGGCTCGTCCGGGGTAGTACCACGACCTCACAGAATACCGGCGTGAAGTAGAAATCTAACAAACTTCTGCGTTTCGTCTGGTGAGTGCAGGTAATCGGAGGCCCACACACCCATCGGTAATCACTTTCCATCACGTGAGCCACCTGCTCGTTTGCTTCCCATTTCTATATAAAAAAAAAACAATAAATTCGCTGCTGTAGGGCGGAGTACACGACGTCGGGCGCGAACCACGCGGAGGGCGGCTGGCCGAAGGACGTTAACGTTGTCGACCCGGAGGCGACGCAAAGATATCGCCGGAAGATTGAAAAGGACGACAATTATATACATTGCGTGATGTCCATCGCGCCGGTAAGTCATTTATTGAAATTAGTTCTAATTTAAAAATACTATTCAGTGACTAGTTATTAATTTAGTCAACATTGCAATTATTCAGATGTTAGTTTATTTCAGTACGAATAATATGTTTTAGGTACCATTCATGATAATCATGAAGGTATGGAAGTAACTGAATATGTACCTATATAAAGACATATCTATGACATTCTTAGATTGAAATTGGTTTCAATCCAATATTCAACCGTACGCCTTTGAACGACGTACGGTTTTAACATTATATTAAGTTCTCAGTTTGGTCCTTCGTTTGCGAAGCCGTGTGTCTCACGCACGTGAACAAAGTACGATGCGCGTCGTGTCCAGGGCATGGAGCACTACGTGCTGCAGAACAACGCGATCGACATGTACCGCACGTACTACGCGGAGATGGCGGGCGCGCCGGCGCCGGAGCGCAGCAGCGTGCGCACGGTGAACGTGTGCCGCGAGCCCGCTGCGCCGCCGCGCTGCCTGCGCGCGCTGTGCTGGCAGCCCGACGGGCCGCAGCTGGCCGCCGCCTACGTGCGCGTGGACTGGGACCGCCGCCCCACCGCGCCCGCGCACTCGCTGCTGTGGGACGTGGCGCGGCCGCAGGAGCCACTGCTGGCTCTGCAGGCGCCCGGCGAGACGCTGCTCGACATGGCGTACGCGCCGCGCGTGCCGCACACGCTGGCCGCCGCGCTGCTCAGCGGCCGCGTCGGCCTGTGGGACTCGCGCGTCGGCGGCGAGCCGGTCGCGCTCTGCGCGCCGCACATCGCGCACCGCGACATGGCGCGCCGGCTGCTCTACATCAACTCCAAGTCCGGGCAGGAGTTTTTCTCGGGCGGCTCCGACGGCGTCTGCAAGTGGTGGGACATGCGAAACCTCAACGAGGTCACGGAGGAGATGATCATAGACCTGGTGAAGTCGTCTTTTGACACTCAGAGCATGGCCACCGCGAATGGCATTAGCGCTCTCGAATACGAGTACACCATTCCGAGTCGATTTATGGTGGGCACGGAAAATGGACTGATCGTTGGCGGAAATCGTAAAGGCAAGAGTCCTCTTGAAAAATTGCCGGCTAAGGTAATTTACTAACCACTTAATAAAATAAAGTTTCATAAAAGGCAAACATATAAGCCTGTAATATTTTAGTTACTACGCAATGTATAAATAACGACCGGCAGTAATATAATTAACGGGATGCCGTTGTAGGCGTACAGAAAATGTCTACATTTAGAAACTAAGACTCATCCGCATTGAAGAAGAACTTGTACGTTCTATTATTATGTTACAATTAATTTCCATCTGCTACAGATTAGCTCTTACAAATGCTTCAATAAATTACCCAGGTTATAAAATGTAAGGCGTTTTATCATAAACTACGTCATAAAGACGGCTATCGCTGTCTCACCACAACTTTGTGGTCTCAAATAGGTTTCGGTGAAAAGTGTGTAAAAAGGATTTAATTGTCCACTCCTTGAGACCTCTACACCAGTATTAGGAAAATTAGTAAATATAAATAAAAATCATCAGTTGAAATACTTAAACAAATCAAACAGTACGACGCGCACTTGGGACCGGTGTGGTCTCTAGAGCGAAATCCAGGCTTCCTTAAGAACTTTCTGTCGGTGGGCGACTGGACGGCGCGTGTGTGGAGCGAGGACTGCAAGGAGTCTCCTATACTGTGGTCGCCACCACATCGCCATCGCCTCACTTCTGGCGCCTGGAGTCCCACGAGGTAAGTCTTTTTATAACTTCTACGAGTTTTCTATTTTTTATATAAAATCAAGGGAGGCAAACGATCAGGTGGCTCACGTGATGGTAAGTGATTACCGCCGCCCATGAACACCCGCAATACCAGAGGCATAGCAGATGCGTTGCCTCCCTTAGAGTGCCCCCCCCCAGAATTGGGGGAGGGGGTGTGTGGGCCACCGGTTACCTGCACTCACCAGACGAAACGCAGAAGTTTGTTAGACTTCTACTTTACACCGGTATTCTGTGAGGTCGTGGTACTTCCCCGGTCGAGCCGGCCCATTCATGCAACAACAGAAACTGATGCGTGGCTCTACCACTGTTAAATACTTCTAATATAAATGAAGTATTGAGCGATTACTGTGGTTGAGGTATACTTATGTAATTACTGCTGACTGTCCGGTATACGCGCAGGATGTCGCTGATGCTGCTGACGCAGTGGAACGGGGTGCTGACGGTGTGGGACCTGCTGCGGCGCCAGCACCAGCCCGTGCTCAGCGCGCAGATCTGCTCCGAGCCGCTGCTCTGCGTGCGCATGCACGAGACGGTACGCTTCCTGCCATACGTGCGCGGTATATTACGACACTACTTTTTTTTTACAGATAAAGGGAGGCAAACGAGCAGGTGGCTCACGTGATGGTAAGTGATTACCGCCGCCCATGAACACCCGCAATACCAGAAGCTTAGCAGATGCGTTGCCTTCCTTAGAGTGCCCCCCTCCCCCATAATTCGGGGAGGAGGGTGTGTGGGCCACCGGTTACCTGCACTCACCGAACGAAACGCAGAAGTTTGTTAGACTTCTACTTTACGCCGGTATTCTGTGAGGTCGTGGTACTTCCCCGGTCGAGTCGGCCCATTCATGCAACAACAAAAGTTGATGCGTGGCTCTACTGCAAACTTATTAAAGATATTACATGTAACAACTTCCATAGATTGCAAAGCTTCCCTTGGTGGAAAACTAAATATAAAGTTACTTGCAACTACCAATTTACTACCTAAAGTTAGTACTTAACTAAACTTAGAACTTAGCTACTATGTAAAGTTATCACTATAAAATTAAAGCGACCATTGCGTAGGTTTTGAGAGTATATTTTTCAGTTACAACGAGTGTCTGGTTCATTGCCAGCTCGATGGAGAAAATAGTAAGAATAGTGTCCAATTGACACCTTCAGCCCGGCAGAACGACTTGTGAACGCAATATTTCACTCCCAAAAACAGAAATTGACGGAAGATACATCATACGAGGCAGAGAGTACATTCCTCTTTCAAATTTCGAACAAACGTCATTCATTTTAACGTTACCGGTCGTAAAGATTTCGTGAGATAAGAACAATTTCATCGTTTGAATTATTTCATTTCTTCCTCTCAACATCGATTTTGTCGTCTCTATAATTAATTGCCACTTATCCATTTTTTAAAGATTATGGTTGGTTAAAATCTTACCATTTCGTTTGGCAATACATAAAACTTCTAAATTATTGGTTTTCATAAACTCGCTGTTTAAGGGTACCATGGCTGCATGTGGGAGTGAAAAGGGTAACATCTACTTGGTGGAGCTGTCACAAAATTTAGCGCAGACCGATAAAAACGACAAATCTTTATTAACTGCGGTAAGATACTTTATTTATTACAATAAGCTCTTTAAAAGCCGACATTTGTGATGCGTTTTTATTAAATAATTAACCATGGTCTTTATTAATTTAATGAGGATAGTATCGAACTCGCGACCGTGGCAAAGCTCTTCCCTCCGAGCCGCCGTATATCAGACACGTTACAATTGTAACATGCCTACTCTGCAGCAATTATGCTGGTAGTGGGGACTATTAAAAAACCCGTCGATATGTGTGCCCGTGCACATCACGCTTTGAGGGTAATGCTTTTCTTCTAAATACTTAAGTGTCCTTAATGGCACCGACAAAAGTATAGTACGGTTATGTGCTTTTTTCATTCCGTCTACCAAAGTAATTGAATTTTATATTAATTAATAATATGAAAAATAAAATTTAACTGAATTTATGTTAATTATTTATGTAATTATTAATGTTAATATTTAGGTTGTGGAGTCGTCGTCTTAGTCGTCGTCATAGTCATCGTTCATCTGCTTCTTTCTATGCTTAATTCTTTGATGGCAGTTGTTACCATCTGTGATTATAGTAGACTACTTGCTCGCATAATGCCTCATGCAATGTTGGAACAGATGCTAGAGCGAGAGAGCAAGCGGGAGCGGATCCTGGAGTCGCGCATGCGCGAGCTGCGGCTGAAGCGCGGGCAGCCCGAGCGCGGCGCGTCCGCCAGCGCGCTCGCCGCGCCGCCCGCCGACCTCGCCGCCGTCACCGCGCAGTACACCGCCGCCGTGCGCCGCGAGCTCGCCACCTTCTAGCCGCGCCGCCGTCCACTGCCACTCCAGCGCGCGCTCCTTCTAAACCTGATTTTGGATGAATAGCATATCATGTCGCGCCTCTATCATTGCAGTCTTACATTGCTTGTGATCAGGCCTGACTCTGAAATCACTTTTTGCACTACGTACGTATTACACAACGGCAGATACATGACTGAAATTTGTAATGGCATATACAATCATTTGTTACTTACGCACAAGATATACTATTCGTACTCAATACAATCTTATTTTTTTAATTTATTATTAAGTTATTATATAGAATTATTTGATAAGGTACTTAGTTTATAAATAATTTTAATCGACACTATTTATAATTTTCATAATGTAAGTAATTATTGTAATTTATTTTTAGTATTTAAAAATAAAAATTTTAATGACTGAATTGTTTATCTTCATAATATTGAAACATTGTCGAATACAACGAAATATATGTAACAATGCATATATAAATAATTTCAAAAAAGATTCTTTAAAGAGATTAAGTTACAAATATAGTGCACATGAACACGGCAATGCTGCCTATACATCTATAAAAATCGTTAAAAATAATGATTGATATATGACACAGATCGCAAAAATAAAATCTTAGAACGCATCATGAGAAACCACTCAACTTACGATTTAGATGAAGTTGGACTAAGATACGTTTTGGTTCTGGCCAACACTTAGGCATATTTTATCTCGATATCTCACATCCCATTCCTGAGAGAAACGCTTCTTTGTTTCGTATTCAAAGGTAGGTTGAATCAATTCAACAACAGATGGCACTGCTTGCTTTATTTAATCTATGTTATGTTAAATATCAAACGGAAACAATTTCTACGTTGTTGCTAAGAATATTATTGCTAAGAATATTTTATTCTCGCTGGCATACTTTCTTGCAGCAGGAAACAGTTATTTTGTATGTTTTACAATACAACTGCAATGCAACATTTCCTGACAACAGCTGGCGGTGATTGTATATAAATTTGAAACAATTCCCAATACAGGGGTAGACAGAGGGGTCCCTTCGACCCACCTTCCACTGAAAATATTTTCGGGACCACGTGACAGGTGGTGCGCCCTACGCCGTCTTTAAATCCATGCCAACGATATAATTCGTACATAAGTTTTTTGAAAAACCCATTGGTACGAGCCTGCCACCTGGGGATCGAACTCGGGTCTCTCTACTCGAGATTCCGACCACCCAACCACTCGGCTATCGTGACTATTTTTACAAAAATTTCGCTATTATAATATGTACAAAAAAACCTATTTGTTAGATTTATTATAATTTTCCCACCGACCTCCATTTGGAATCTCTGCCACTTGGTCGCAGCCGTATTCGGTGGCGCCCTGCACTGCGCTGGTATACCACTAACCACGGGCACCCGCTCGTGTGTGCTATGTTAGGTCAACCTTTTCAGGAAACTGGTTGTAGCGGCCCCTCGATCTCAGTATAGCAATAAGTTACTATTTTCTCTCTTAACCGACCCCCTTCGAATACCTTTATTTGTATTAAACATATATTTAAAACGATATATTATATTAAAACTGGTATAATAATCAATTTTACATTACTACAGCTTAAACTTTCCTTCATACAAATTTTTCTTCAATAATGATATATCACTTAAAATATATTTAATTTTATAACATTACTTGCAAATCTAAATCTTAAGGCTGTTTGCTTATTACATATTAAATATGTTATTACTATGCTGTTACAATTATCATCATTCATTTGTAAAATTTGCCGTTTGGCATCGGCGTGAGAATAATCGATATCCACCGGTACACAGAAATAAAATGGCTCTTAGAAGGTTTTGTGTGATTGATGTTCCGTAACATTCCCCAAAGAGATAAGGGAAGGTAAAAGCAAGACGAATAAAATAATCTTAAAAAAATAAACTTAAAATATTTAATACATTTTTGTTTATTATCTACGTTTATTTTCCTATTGTCATTCTTGTTAATAGCAACATTGCTCAAAATTATTTGACAAAGTATGCTATCTATATTTAAAACAGTCATTCAACACTAGCGTCGCATACGCCGCGCGTCGCGGGAGCTGCGCTAAATATAGAACGTACTGACTGCTATTTCGGTAGCGCTTAACGTGGAGAATAGAACACAGTACGTTCCAGTTCGTAATGGATGTACGAGTGCGCGAGCGGGTGGAAATCCTCGACGTAGATGAAGAGGGGGACGATGTGAGTGCGTGCGAGGCGGACGCGTGTGAGGCGGTCGCGTGCGAGGCGGACGCGTGCGAGGCGGCGAGTAGGTGGGCGGGCGCGGACGGGGCGACGCAGGCGGTGCTGCGTGCGGTTTTCGAGCGGCTGCGCGGCGCGGAAATGCGGCGCGCGGCGTGCGTGTGCCGCGCGTGGCGCCGCGCCGCCGCCGCGCCCGCGCCGTGGCGCCGCCTGCTGCTGCCGCGCGCCACTCCCGCGCACCTGCGCGCCCTGCGCCGCGCGCTCGCCGCGGCACAGCTGCATTCCGGTTAGGCACTCCCTGTGGTTCAAAACATAATTGTGTTTTATTTCTCGTACGCCCTCAAGCTAGCAATAGTTTATATACAAATGACCACCAATAGGTTATAACAGACAATAATACTGATTAGTGCTACTACTTAGTATTAACGCCAATGACGAGATTACAGTAAATTGATAAACCTATTGTAAAATATAGCCGTCAATATTAAAGTAAAAAAGTCACGATAGCCGAGTGGTTGGGTGGTCGGAATTTCGAGTCCATAGAACCGAGTTCGATCCTCAGTTGGTAGGCTCACACCAATGGGTTTTTCAAAAACTTATGTACATCGTTGGCTTGGACATAAAGACGGCGACGGGCTCACCACCTGTCACGTTGTCCCGAAAATATCTTCGGTGGAAGGTGGGTCGAAGGGACTTAATTGTCTAGACTCGACCTCTGTCTACCCCTGTATTGGGAATTGCGTGAAGATATTTTTTTAATATTAAAGTAAGTTTCCAACAATACACTGATACTTTGCAGAGTCGTCGTGGTGCGGCTGGTCGTGGCGGCGCGAGGGGCGGCTGGCGGCGGCGCGCTGGCCACTCCGCGCGCGGCTGGCGGCGGCGCGCGGCGCGCACGTCACGCACGCCGCGCTCAGCCACGCCGGGCGCCGCCTCGCCGTCGCCGCGGACGACGCCTCGCTCACGGTGCGCCGTTGCACGCACCTCACACTTGCACACCGTCAATTGCCCACGAGCCACTACTTCAACCACATAACATAGCCTCGGTTTAACGACCTCCATGGACGTGTGTAATACCGGTTTTCAAAGGGTCGTTATGTTTGCAGCCGTGGATTCAATTTCCGGACGGATCAATGTAGAAAAAATCACTTTTTCTTCATTTTCTCGGTTCAAGGAGTTTGTGGCGCCTTCGTTGTTTCTGTTTACATGACAAAAGTGTTTTAGATGTTGTACCGATCTACATAAATACATACATACATACATATAAACATAACAGAAGTCACGATAGCCGAGTTGTTGGGTGGTCGGAATTTCGAGTCGAGAGACCCGAGTTCGATCCCCAGGTGGCAGTAGCAATGAGTTTTTCAAAAACTTATGTACGAATTTCATCGTTGGCTTGGACATAAAAGGCGGCGACGGGCTCACCACCTGTCACGTTGTCCCAAAAATAACTTCGGTGGAAGGTGGGACAAAGGGACTTAATTGTCTAGACTTGACCCCTTTATTTATATAAACATAACGGCCACTGCAAGTCATAGACTTCTCCCATAGGGAGAATTTGCCATAATCGCTACGCTTGGCAAGCGGATTGGCGATCGTAGTACCAGACCACTAGCACCGCAGACGCTGCTGCCCATCTTCTGTCAGATTATTTTGGTCTGATATTCTTTAGCGATGGTTATCCTGCCATTTAACGGTTGCCATAACGATATTGAAGGCTGTTTCCTTAGTCGCGATACCCACGGGAAGAAAGGGAGTGGCAATATTCTTACGCCGTTACCACACAGCAACCGATTTATAAATATATTAATGTGAAACATCTATAGCCGCACGTAAAACCGATTTCTGGCGTGGCGATGCATGCCTCGAAACTATACAAAGGTATACTAATTTACACCCTATTACCTGAGAATTAAGGTTTATAATTAAACACTGAAATCCCTTTTTTATACTTAATTAATTATATTCTTATTATTCATATTAGTGACTATGTAAATTATATTAAGATTTCATTTTTACATGAAAGGTCATTTCTTTATAGTCAAAAATGTTCAATAATTTTTAAAACGAATAAACATAAACTGCCATTAAAAATTTTTTTTTTAGATTAATGTACCATTGTTCATTGGATTAATCATATTAAGATTTAGCAATTTTTGATAAAAATCTAAATACTCAGGAGCGCTCTTGTACTCTTGTTAGAATATCATGAAATATTATTAAGATTGACAGATGTTTTAAAAAATGCTCCGAACTCTGAACGATTATACATAGAACAATATTATAGCAAACTTATAGAAAAGGGATTATAAAGCCATGGATTTTGAAGTTAAAAAATTTAATACTTAATTGAGTCTAGTTTTTACATAAAAAACAAAAGGTATATAATACAATATCATTACGACGAAAGGTACTGTTTTTCTGCAAAATAAAAAAAACACCATAAATTAAACAGAAATCTGCGTATTGAAAAAGCAAATTGTTTATAAGCGACATCTAGAGGATTATATCAATAATAATATGTTATAACAACATTACTTTGTCATGAATTTTAAGAGTTTCAAATCGTTTCGCTAGATGTCGCTTCAAAGTAACATAAAATACAAAACATCTATAGGCTCACACACTAAAAAACAAATGGTCCATCCATTTGTTTTTTATGTAAAAACTAGAATCAATTAAGTATTAAATTTTCTAACTTCAAAATCTATAAGTTTGCTTTAATCTTTTCTATAAGTTTGCATCGTAATATTTTATTTTATCATTATGACATATTTAGTTCCTATCACAATATGTTCTTTTCTGCATATTACTTTTACAAAATAATGCGATGTTTCACATGTGCCAGGCGTCCCGTGACGGCTCACATTTTTTTTTAATTATTTGTAGTATGGCACTGGAAACTTTACTTTACAAGGTAGCATAGACTCCAAAACTTGTACAAACATTATTTCCTTGCAAGGAACCGGTAGCAAGTTCCCTTGTAAGGAAGTACTGGTGAGAATTAGAAACAACTTGTGTTGCATGCATTACATCAAATGAGTAGAGAAACCGATGGTCAACATTTTTATCTCCCTCCTTTTCTTTTGCCCAAGTTCATTATCTTCATAAAATATATGAAAATATATAACCAATGCTTAAATGCATGCTTTAATGAATGCATTCCTGTACAAGGCATAGGCCTCCATCAAGAAGAATTTTTCAAAATGACCACGAATATCAAACAAATTGGCGATACCAGTAACACAATGATGCAACCAGTCACCAATCTAAAATTTGCTCTAATAAACTATTATATTTTTTATTAAATTACAGAGAAAAAAGTTAAAATTTCAACTGACACAGGCGGGATTCGAACCCGCGACCTTCGCCGATCCGTGGCGACGCTCTTACCTCCGAGCCACCGTGTCTTACACGCATCAGTTGAAATTTTAACTCTGTATTCTCTTTATATTACTTGTGCCTTGTTTATTGGCATAGGCGCCATCTGTTATCCCTTTTGAAAGTGACAATTTGATAATCCTGACTTTTCAATTAGGAATTATCAATACGATAACGCCAACTTAATTTTTATTATGCAATTTTATTGATTTTTAAACCATATTTATGCTGAACTTTTATGTTATTAGATTAAAGAGAAAAAATTAAGTTGGCGTTTAAAATTTCAACTGATGCGTGTAAGACACGATGGCTCGGAGGTAAGAGCGTCGCCACGGATCGGCGAAGGTATCCCGCCCGTGTCAGTTGAAATTTTCAGTTTTAACTTTTTTCTCTTTAATTTAATAACATAAAAGTTCAGCATAAATATGCTTTAAAAATCAATAAAATTGCATAATAAAAACTATTACATTTGATTGATATCGTTTACTGCCTGTCGGTAGCCACTTTTTTTGTCTAGACCTCTGTCTACTCAGTATCGGTAATGGCGTGAAGATATTTTTGTTGTTAGAGTGTAATGTTGTTTGCGCACCGTTCGTGTGCAGCTGTGGGAGCGCGCGGGAGCGGAGTGGCGCTGCGGGTGGCGGCGCAGCGAGCGCGCGCGCGGCTGGGCGGCAGTGGGCGCGGCGCGCTGGGCGCCCGGCGACGAGCGTCTACTCCTGGTCGGCCCGCTCGCGCTCGCCGACCGCTGGGAGCTGCTCGTGCTGCATATCGACGGTAGCGCCTCTACCGCAGTGTCCTCGCCTCGGGGAATAACTTTTGCACGCTCCCTCTGTTATGGACTGCTAATGCTTCGAGTCAACTACAGATACATATTTACTAGTAGTAAATGATTTGATTGAAGATCCAAAGTCTCGCGTTAGATTTAGAAGAATACTACCAATGTGGAATGACTGCAATTCTAGTGACTGGAGTGGTTTACGGCTATAGGCGAATGGCGGGCTCGAACCTGCGACGTTATGTTTTGCAGTCCGCACTCTAAACTCATTAGATTATTGACACTTTATTATATCTTATTGTTTTATAATATAAACTGAAGTATGGTTTTTGACCATGGCCCCATAACGGTATAAGGATTCCATTCGAATTGAAATTATTTTTAAAAATGACGGCAGAGGAAATATATAATAAGCAATAATGTATAATATGTTTGTTTGGCTAGCCGAGTGGTTGGGCGGTCGGAATTTCGAGTCAAGAGACCCGAGTTCGATCCCCAGGTGGCAGGCTCGTACCAATGGGTTTTTCAAAAAAACTTATGTACGAATTATATCGTTGGCATGGATTTAAAGACGGCGAAGGGCGCACCACCTGTCACGTGGTCCCGAAAATATTTTCAGTGGAAGGTGGGTCGAAGGGACCCCTCTGTCTACCCCTGTATTCGGAATAGCTTCAAATTTATATACAATCACCGCCAGCTGTTGTCAGGAAATGTTGCATTGCAGTTGTATTGTAAAACATACAAAATAACTTCACAAGTGGCCGTACCAATGGGTTGTTCTAAAAAAAAACGTATGTACAAATTATATCGTTGTCTTGGGTATAAAGTCGGCGACGGGCTCACCACCTGTCACGTTGTCCCGAAAATATCTTTCGGTGGGTCGAAGGGACTGAAATGTCTAGACTAGACCTCTGTCTACTCCTGTATTGGGAATTGCGTGAAGATATTTTATTTTGGCTCCAGAGAGCGGGCGCGGCGTGGCCGAGGTGCGCGCGGAGGGCAGCGCGTGCGGCGGCGGCTGGGTGGGCGCCGCCGCCTTCGTTTCGCTGACGGCGCGGCTGCTGGCACCCGCGCGCGCCGTCTCCACCGTCTGGCTCAACGCCGCGGAGCAGGTGCGGCTCCTCCTCTTCCTGTGCGCCCAAGCATCCCGGCTCTCTCGCACACATTCACAATTCGCAGTGATCGGTTTCAGAGGCTGCAGTCGGAGTACGCAGGCGTTACGGTGCCGGTGCTACGCATCTACAACGAGGCCGCTGCGCATATCTCGTACGAACTATGTTTATACATTTAGACAAACTCAATAAATTATCGCTATAGACAGTTTATGACAGTTTTAAAAATAAGCTGGCTCAAAGCCGCAACTGTCGCAAACTCTTATTTTATCACAATCACAATGTAAGCTTGTCAAGAGCACACCGCTGAATTTAGAGTTACCCCAAATATTTCAATTCAAAAATATATATTCATATTACAGGCTTGAACCCCGCCAGCGTCAGTACATTTTAAGCAGCAGTTAAATTTCTTATTTAAATAGCTAAGAGATCACGATAGTCGAGTCGTTGGGTGGTTGAAATTTCGAATCAAGAGGCCCGAGTTCGATCCCCAAGTGGCAGGCTCGTACCAATGGATTTTTTAAAAACTTATGTACAAATTACATCGTTGGCTTGGACATAAAGACAGCGACGGGCTCATCACCTGTCACGTTGTCCCGAAAATATCTTCGGTGGAAGGTGGGTCGAAGGGACTTATTTGTCTAGACTAGACCTTTGTCTATCCCTGTATTGGAAATTGCGTGAAGATATATACATATTTTTTTTCAAATAATTATCAAATATATTTATACACTAAAACTCTAACGAACTCAAAAACTATTATTAAAAAATGTTTAGCTCATGGAAGGAATTATTCTTTACGTATTGGAATATTTTTTTATTGAATACCTGCGTGAATGGATTTCAGGCACGTTTTGGTGGCAGAAGTACCCGAAGAAGAATTGGACAAACTAGAGAAAGAAGTTTCAGTAACAGATGATAAAAAATTAGACAGCTTTCAGCCGCGGGAAGTGGACGAGGGTCCCGCGCCGGAGTACTGGCACGCGACACTGCCGGTAGCTATGCAATGCAATGGTAGCTAGTAACGACAACTAAATTAATAATTGATCTATTTTATATTGCGTACTGGCATAAAATCAATTATAAAATTATGTATAGATATACATAAAACAGTATATAATAGATTTTATTTTGATAATGTTTTTTAGGAAGTTATTGAGATGCAACACAGCAACTTTTAGCAAAACTGCAGGACAATACATATAGTATATCTTTACAATTATACATTTACTTTCAAATATTTATGTAAGTAAGTATGTATGTAAGGTGCTTATAACTTTACAATTCCCAATACAGAACAATTCGTACTTAAGTTTTTTGAAAAACTCATTGGTACTGCCACCTGGGGCTCGAACTCGGGTCTCTCGACTCGAAATTCCGACCACCCAACAACTCGGCTATCGTGACTATGAGTACATAAAAACATATAGTTATAGAATTGGGCTTGTAGAACTAATAATGCAATAGTTAAGGCTTACTGAGCTGTTCTAAATAAGGTAGTCAATATTAATTAAGAGTGTGGTAGTATCTGTTTTTTTGACATGACAGTTTGTGTTATCAAATATAGGTGGCCTTGTGCTTATTGCTTCTGACATGAGTTAAAAGTGTAACTATGGTAGAAGGAGATTCATTTGGTCGATGGCTCAGAATTAAAACTACGATAAAGTTTAATTTAACTGTGTATATTGTGTATTCAAGATGTCGCCAGCTCTGTGGTACCGGGTTAGATTCCCGATCGGATCAATGTTGAAATATTTTTTTTATATTTTCTTGGGTATTGGTATTTGTAGTGCCTTTATTGTTTCTGATTCCTTATTATAAGTGCCTTACTTACTTTGGGATCAGAGGAATGTATGTAATGTTGTCCATATCTATCTATCTATGTATTCATATTTGTATTCCTATCTTATTATATTCATCGTTCGCACTAATTCACTGGTAAATAAATATGATAATGATTTCTTGTATTTACGCGAATACTACACATTTAAAATAAAACGATTTTCGGATTTTATCGCGTTTTTGATTGACTGACGTGGTCTCCCCGTGACCACGGTTGCTGTAAAGCATCCGAAACGTCGGGAAATAAAAATAGTTTGTGAAAACTAATTAAAAACGCGATAAAATCCGAAAATCGTTTTATTTTAAATAAATATGTTATCATCGGTGGAGGTCCGAGCGGAGAGGTCGGCGCGCGCGCTGGTGGCGGCGCTGGGCGCGGCGGGCGGCGCGCGCGGCGTGGCGTGCGCGCTGGGCGTGTGGCGGCTGCGCGCGCTGGCGCCGCCGCCGCTGCTCGCCGCTGCCTCGCTCGCCGAGCGCGTGCGCCGTCGCCGCGCGCCCCCCGCGCCGCCCGCGCACGACGCGCCGCCGCCGAGCGAGGCCGAGCTGCGCGCGCTCTGCACGCCGCCCTTGACCACATACCGGGTCTCGAGCAGGGTGCTCGGCATGGAAATTCATCCCAAGTATGCTCCTTTTTTCTATTACCTAACTTGGTTATAAATAGTATTACCGTCTCCTTACGAGAATATAGAACTGTGTTTGACTCGAAATTCCGATCACCCAACCACTCGGCTATCGTGACTCACAAAATATATGTGTTTTAGTAAAACAAATGTGTCTAAACCAGGGATTGATTTAAAACTAAAATTGCATACTTACCCATGTAATCGACAATAAGATTTCCCAAATAACTGATGTTGCTTCTTTTTGACACTTACGGATAATATTAAATATTTTGGCTTAATTATTGATGACAAGCTCTCATGACACTTGCAAACACAGGACTATCAAACCGTTAGAGAAAGCTTATTGAGAGATCTTTAAGTTATTTGGAGCTTATGGAGAATCTTTTAGTTATTGAGAGATGTCGTGGATGAGTATATCTTTAAAAAAAAATGCTTGGCGAGTGAGTTACCTATTTATGGCATTGGAACTTGGGGAGGTGCAGTTTCTTTCTGCTTTAATAAGTAGATAATTGATCTTCTTATTACAGCAGAAACAGATCAACGCTTTTTATATAATTAAAATTAAATTATTTTATATAATTAAAAGATTACCGTTAAGATATCCTACTGAGTGTTACGATCGTTATATTGTCTTGTATAAAAAAACAATGTATATTTAAAATCTTGCGACGATATCATCCTATAAATGTTCCTTTTTTCCCTATTAGCACAAATCGTTTATATCATTTTCCTTTACCTAGCTGTAGGAATATAAAGAAATGGGCACTATATCTATAATGCTTCAAAAATTATAATACAATAAAAATCAGTTACAGTGTAAGAAATTTAAGTAATATAATTGAATACAGAGTTAAATAATAAATACTTAAATGAAATTTGTAATATTTTAATGGCTTACCAGACTAAACTATACATTAACAGAAAACTTTTTGTAAATTTGACTTAAATAACCACGAATACTAACTTTAAAATAATCACGACTCCTCTAGTCCTACATGATCACCTCTCTCTGTAACTTGTGCATGTCTACCCTCTTTCTTTCACACACAAACAAAATACATAAGATAACGAAATTCTTAACTTTTATTCAAATCAACGATGGGAAACTTACTGCGACCTGCAACACAGTTTTATTATCACGGGTTGCGGTGATTCAGTTTAAGTGTAATGACCACGTTCTTTACTTTAAATAAACAATTTGTGTTTTCAATTACTATTTCAACGAATTAATAAACTCAGTGACAAAGTTATAATGAATTATTGATATTATTTTTAAACAAAGGTAGAAAAAAAGGTGTCTATATGTCTATACAATACCATCTCCAAACAAATCAGGCTGAATATGTAAGATACAAGAACATTTTTAGATTTATAATTTATACTTGCGATTGTTCTCACTTGGTGAAATTGCATTGCATTAAAATTCATTGTTCAACACTTGTACACAATTCACTTTATTTCAATTATTTATTTGTTAACCGACCGGTTTCGCCTTACGGCATCATCAGGTTATTGACAGAGCTTATTACTAATATTCAATTTTTTTATGTTTATACTACCCACAATAAATGAGAAACATCGTTTAAATAAAAAATTATAAGTAAGAAGACGGTAGGTAGAAAACATTTAGGGATAACATACCAAAATCATTGCCACTGATTTCGGGAAAAATAAGAAATTAAAATGTGAGTAAATAATTAAGTAATTAAGTATATAAATTAGAGTAAATTATGAAATTAAAATGTGAAGAAATAATTAAGTTATAATGTATTATAAATATAAATTAAATTCTCATATAAATTCACTAAGCAACTACTAGACTGTAACCCAACATTTTACAACAGAAAGACTTTGGGGACTTTGCTTTGCAACAACAAAGACAGAATACCTATTCAAAAACGCAGTGGAGTGTACCAACTATGCTGCCGTGACTGCAATAAAAAATATATAGGACAAACAGGCAGATCTTTTAATATTAGAATAAAAGAACACATCAGATGTTGGACTCAAAAGAAAAATGATTCCACATTCGCATTACATTTAAATGTCCACCAGCACCACTTCAATGCCAAACGTGACCTTAAAATTTTACACTTATGCCAGAAAAGTTTGAAATTTAATGCTCTAGAGGCACTTGAAATAAATAAGTTAAATCATTTTAGACATGAGTCACGATAGCCGAGTGGTTGGATGGTTGGAATTTCGAGTCAAGAGACCCGAGTTCGATCCTCAAGTGGCCGTACCAATGGGTTTTTCTAAAAACTTATGTACGAATTAATATCGTTGGCTTGGACATAAAAGGCGGCGACGGGCTCACCACCTGTCACGTTGTCCCGAAAATATCTTCGGTGGAAGGTGGGTCAAAGGGACTTAATTGTCTAGACTAGACCTCTGTCTACCCCTGTATTGGGAATTGCGAAAAAAGATATTTATTTATTTATATTTATTTTAGACATGACTTAATTCTCAACGACCAAAGGGACATAAATCGAACACCATTGTTGACATATTTCGTTACGTAATTCACATCAACATGACATTTATAAACAATTAAACTCAATCTATTAATTTTGACATATAACAATATAATGACATATAACTACAATGACTAACACATATAATTGTTAATTTAATATAAAAAGCTGACATGTCTGATTTATTTAATTTATATTTAGAATACATTATAACTTAATTATTTATTCACATTTTAAATTCGTAATTTACTCTAATTTATATACTTAATTACATAATTATTTACTCACATTTTAATTTCCTATTTTTCCCGAAATCAGTGGCAATGCTTTTGGTATGTTATCCCTAAATTTTTCCTACCTACCGTCTACTAACTTATAATTTTTGATTTAAACGATGTTTCTCAATTATTGTGGATAGTATAAACATAAAAAATTGAATATTAGTAATAAGCTCTGTCAATACCCTGATGATGCTGTAAGGTGAAATCGGTCGGTTAACTAATAAATAATTGAAATAAAGTGAATTGTGTACAAATGTTGAACAAAGAATTTTAACATTTAAAAAAAAAATATCTTTACGCAATTCCCAATACAGGGGTAGACAGAGGTCAAGTCTAGACAATTAAGTCCCTTTGACCCACCTTCCACCGAAGATATTTTCGGGACAACGTGACAGGTGGTGAGCCCGTCGCCGCCTTTATGTCGACTTTAAGCCAACGATGAAATTCGTACATAAGTTTTTTGAAAAACTCATTGGTACTGCCACCTGGGGATCGAACTCGGGTCTCTCTACTCGAAATTCCGACCACCCAACAACTCGGCTATCGTGACTTATATTTTTTAACTTAACATTTTTTGATTGTTAAAACTTCAATAGCACCAATCTGATATTATTACTCAATGAAAAATTTACATTAAAAAGAGAATAAAGTTCTTACGAACAGAGACATCAATCACTGATTAGAACATTTATGAATTATACAATTATACTTTATATCGAATATTTGAAGTAAAACTACTAGAATGGTCTACTGTACTCGTAAATATGCAAACTATTGAGAAGCAAATGCGGTGGCGTATACGCTGGTCATGGTGTTGCCAGTTCTGAGTTCCCATATTCGTTTCCCGGTCGGGACAATATAAAAAAAAAATTTTCTACATTTTCTCGGGTTTAACATTTTTGTTTATGGTACGTTCGTCGTTTCTGATTCATACAAATGCCTAAGCTGTTTACTTTTTGATTAGAGCTATGTGATGTTGCCCCAATTTATGTATGTATTATTTATTAAAGATAGTATTAGAACTATGTGACGTGCGCGTGTGCTGACAGTGGCGGGTGCGTGTGGGTGAGCACGCGCGGGGGCGCCGAATGCGCGTCGCTGCCCGCGCTGCGGCCGCTGCTGCGCATTTCCGCCGCGCCCGCCGCGCCCGCCGCCGACCTGCCGTATGCAGTACAGCCCGCGGTCTCCGACGATTACATCGTCACGTGAGTATCAATAAATAAGCAAACATGATACCTCTAATCTAGTACAGAAAAAGATTCGACTATCTAAACAGATAGGTTACAACATGAAAATAACCGTATTATTACAACGATGCAATAAAAATTCAGGTCATGATCGTGTCTAATGTGTTGTACAACATACATTACTTCGTACATAGATAGGGACAACATTACATACATCGCTCCGATCCCAAAGTAAGCAGCTTAAGCGTTTTTATTATAATAATCAGACACAACCAAGTGCTTTTGACATTAACCCCAGATCTGGCGAATTTATGAAAACTGGTGTGGACGCCACTCATCTACGAAGTACGTCAAACTAGCTAAAACTCATGTTGTAAGGCACCGAGCTGGTCCCAGCTCCAGAAACAAGTTTGTTTGAGAAAAATGAATGTTGAATGAACAATGTATAAGAGTACGCTGCGCAGGCCGGCGGGCGACGAGTCGGGGCGCGCGTGCGTGTGGGCGGCGCGCAGCGGGGCGCGCGGGCCGCAGCTGCCGCACGCCGCGCCCGCCGCCGCCGCGCTGTTGCTCGCCCAGCCGCCGCAGCTGCTCGTGCTAGCCGAAGACTCGCTCTACGTAATGTTCCCACCGCCTTTACCCTTTCCTACCCCAACGCTTGTCAATTCTTGCGTCCCCATTGCCGCATCAGCAGCCTGATTTTCATTGCTATGTCAATTAACCTAGTTCTACTGCCGATGTATTAATTGCTGATTCCATCACACGAAGAAATATTGAGTTTTACTGTCTACATAGCCCGTTGAGATAGTTAAACTTCCTCATTCGACTTGTAGTTAAAAACCACTACACGATGCCAGAGACAATTTTGAGTCCGATGTTCTAATAGGAACGATATATTTCAAGCATTTGAAGAACTTTTAGAAAATCATCTTTATTCTTTTAGAGAAAAAAACTTTTTCTTACACCAACAGCTGTTTTTTTATGTAATATTGAATATCCACAATAATATTAGCTACAAATGAATAAACAAAATGTATATGTTACAAGTACTTATTCGCGCCAAACCAGTCAGAACCGCAATATTTTGCCGTAGTTAATGTGATTGCTTTCTTATTCTTCATGGATAATTTTAAAACTATGGGTCGATAGTTAGGTCTTAAATGCATAATTAGTCCGATATTAAATAATAATTACTCATCTGTATAGCTGTGATGCGCCACAGTGATGTGACACTAGAGATATATAATTTACAGTGCAATCTTAATCATCAAATCTTATTTCATTTTTTATTTAATAAAATTAAACAATATGCAAACATTTGCAGGTCTATACAAGTCCTGTGCAAGCAATTGAATCCATAAACGATAGTTAAATATATTGCAAAATAACTGGCTGATTTCATCTTACAATATTCACAATTGTAATATGAGCATGACCACTGAGATTGGCGGCGTGACCGACTCGTCTTGCGGCGGTGTCTGTTGCATTCTCGCGACCGAGCCGCGGAGACTGCGGCACACACCGGCATGGCGTCACACAGACCCGCGATACGTGCGCTCGTCCGACTTCTGAATATTGTAAGTGTACATTAATGTAATTATCATTTAAATAAATGAGTTTTTCTAAAAGTCCACAATTTATTTGACCAGGCTTCATACAAAAATAGGAGTCTTGATAACCTAGCGTGTACTTATAAATTTGACAGGAAGTCAGAGACCTGGGCCCTATTTTAGAACCATTTCTGCTGGATTTATTGCAACGTTTACAGCAGTTATAAATCCCATATTTACTTGGCAGTAAGTTTGAGTATTGTGTGTATGATACGAAAGAGGAACTCCTATTTTTTCCGATAAGCTGTTTTTTTTTAAAAAGTATTGTGTTCAGGTCCTACTAATATAAAGAGAAGGACGATTACACAAACATTTTTAAATGTAGAAGAAATTAACAGATTACATAAAATGCAATGGTAACTTGTCATCGGATAGGTTGGAAGCTCGTTCACGATAAACCCATAAACAACCACGAGCTTGAAAATAATGTAACAAAGTCTGCTTAAAGAAGACATATATTATATATTAATGCATTATATGAAAATATATATTTCGACGACATCTGAAGCCTACCAAATGGCATAGGAATATCGTACCGGATCTGACTCGGCTTCTATTTTTAATAACTAAAACATATATTTTAGGTTATATAGATCTATTTATTATGCCGTAGGGAAATCACAATTTGAAAGAAAGCGTTTTAAAATAATTAAAAAACTCCGAACTCTTATCACCGCTTATTTTATTAAGTTAAAGTTTCCCATTATCAACAAAGGAGGCGGGCACCGGCGGGTCCAGCGGCGGAGGCGGACTGCCGCGGACGTCGTGCGCGGGCGTGGAGCCGCCGCCCTGCCCGGCGCCGCCGGCGCGCGCGCCGCCCGCCTGCCGCTCGACGCAGCGCGCCGCGCTCGCCGGCCTGCGCGCCGCCTGCCGCCCGCCGCCGCGCGCCGCGCGCCCGCCCTGCGCCGCGCCCGAGCCGCCCTGTGCGCTCACCTGCGCCGCGCCGCAGCCGCAGGTCTGCTGCACTCCGTGCTCGCTGCAAGCAATCGACAGTCTCCTTGTCGAGTGCGCCGATTACAGCAAAACATTCTAGTGGGAAACCTATTTATTACAACGTACTTTTGTAGGACATCAAGTAACGAGGTTGCTTGTATATACAGTGTTGAATATCATAATGTATTTGACAGTGATTGTCTTTATTTTGACGAGCTCCGTGGACGAGTGGCGTCACACCGGCTTGCAAGATTTTGTTAGCTCTGAGGTCCCAGGTTCGATTCCGGGACGAGTCTATATGGTCTCGGGTCTTTGTTTGTAGAATCATCGTTGTTTCTGAGTACATTAATTTCTTAACTTGAGATTAGAGCAGTGTATGCAATGTTGTCCAAGTTTATTTATTTCTCTCACTGTACGACACCCATATTGACAATGTTCGTTTATTTTCCAGAAAACTACAACGCCTTCGTCAAACAATGAAATTGAGCAAATCAGAGCTTGTCAAACGGCAACCGATGGACGCTGTGGAGATACCTTGGATCGAGTAGCGCAGCGTATTTTATCGGCGAAGCTTGCTCGGCGCCTCGACTATGAACGTGAGGTCGCGCAGCGAGCGGCGTCCGTCGCACCGCGGCCGCCGCCTGCCGGCTACCGGCTCGGAGCTCACCGCGAGGTGGTGCGCGCCACCGACGGCCGGGACTACGTCGTGCTGCCCCAGCCCGCCGACAGCGAGGGTCGCGGCGGCAACCAACGCGGCAATGATGTACTACCGCAGACTGTTGCGTTAGATCCAGCTAAAGATTGCACTATAAACCATTCTCAACATCTCGATCCTTGCGCACACCAACCTCGTATTCTACTAAGCATAGACCGTAGCCGTGACACTAAAACATCTGATCATACCCGTTCCTCTACTAAAACCGAAAACGATTCATCCAAATGCAAATCTGGTAACGAGCAGCGGGCAACTTGCGGAAAACACTATCTTAGTCAGAAAAATGATTTGAAAGTCACTATTCCCAAGAAACCTTGCAAGGTAACTGGTACCGATGGACTCTCTGATTGGTGTTCTACCTCAATAAAAATGAATCCCGAGCCACCTCGTTGCCGGCAACCATCTCTCGTTGAGCGACTAAGACGACGTTCAAAAAGCTTCTGTGATCCAGCACGTAAATTACACACCGCGCCGCCTCTCTTTGCCCAAAGCAATGAAAAATCAACTGTCAAAACCGAATCAAAAAATAAATTATCTGAAATACTCAAAGAAAGGAGTAAACTGAATGAGGCAGGGCAGGGGCGTGTTGTAAGTGTAGAAGTACCTGAAGTGCCTGCGGCGAGCGGAAGCCTCGAGCTGCGCGTGCCGCGCGGTGCCGACGCCGTGCGCGTGCGTGTGCAGCTGCGCGCCGCGCCGCCCGTGCACTGCACCGCGGCGTGCGGCACTCAGCCTCCGCACGACTCAATCGCCACGTTCGCTGACAAAACTGACTCCTGGTTGTCTTTAAAGAATATCCAAAAAAAGCTTTCACATGGTCGGAAAGACTCCACGCCTCTGAATACATCAGGCTCTCAAGAAGACGTATGTCCATCAAAATATCCTTCCCAGCAGAAAAAACAAAGTCATGACGAATCAATTTGCAAACCGAAACGAAAATCAGAAAACTCACCATGTGAAAGAAAACGGACCGAACCTGCTTCCCCATGCGATACAAAGCAACAACCGAAGGCTTTCCTTGCGACGTGAAACCAACACCCGGCCCGACACAATGTACATCAGCAGTAGAATTCCATTATTTGCCTTACACAATTTTAGTTTGATAAAAATATGTAACAACGCCATTCCCGTGTGTGCCTCTGTTTTTAAATAAAACTTTTTTAAAACTAAAATACGTGATTTTTTTGTCTTATATGATTTGTGTGTAACCAGTGGTCAAGAACGTCGTGTCGCTAATAGAACTAATAGATTATTATTTATATTAAAGAGAAAAAAATGTTTTTAAAATTTCAACTGACACGGCGGTATTCGAACCCGCGACCACTGCCGACCCGTGGCAACGATCTTATCTCCGAGCCACCGTCTCTTGCACGCATTAGTTGAAATTTTAAATCTGTATTCTCTTTACTTATGCCTTGTTTTGACATCGGCCCCATCTACTAACCCTTTTGCAAGTGACAATTTGACATTCATGATTTTCCGATGAGTCGTGAGTATCGAACAATGTCTGACTCTCTTACTCCATTTACAAAAACTGAAGCCATAGTGCACATTTTTGTCTTACTATTCAGTTTGCAAGTTTCATTCTGAGGTATTTAGCCGCTACTGTGGTTGTTGTGATTTCCAGGTCTTTCCCCACATCTCAATAGTTTATCACCCACATCGTTGTTCCGCATCCGGGGACTCCGTTTACGCACTTAATTCTTAATAAGTTTCTCTGGCTTGTCCAGTCTCCGAGATGGTGTCTGCCATACTTAAAATCCTATCGTCCAGCATCACCTTGGTGCATCGAGCGATTACCAGAAAAGGATCGTTAGGAGGAGTGTTAAATGTGAGATTGTCCTGACGGTCGGTTTCCTTTTGCCCAACAGTACAAAGCCAGCCGTTTCACAGTAGGCCACTATATGATGGCTAATCTTCCCTCTCAAGACTGTGTGAGTTTTGTGGTCGTATATGGCAGCATTGGCCTCCTCGAGTAGTACTTTTAGCAGGTCGTCACTATTTTAGGTTAGGTTAGGTTAGGTTGCTGGGAAGAGTGACCAATACACTTTTCCCGGCGGGCCGGTCAAGTCCCTCTGCCCACCCTCGAAGTTCGTTGGAGTGGCATGATGAGATGCGGGTAACCATACAGGAGTTGGACCGAGCCGTTAGCCGCTTGCGAGGCCGAAACACTGCTCCAAGACCCGATGGAATACTAGGTCGGGTCTGGATGCTGAGTCTGGCTGCCTTAGGGGACAGACTGAGGCAGCTGTTCACCAGCTGCCTCCATACCGCCGCGTTCCTTTCGGCCTGGAAGGAAGCCAAATTGGTCCTCTTAAAGAAGGAAGACAGAGCCGCAGATTCTCCCTCTGCGTATTGTCCCATATGCCTGTTGGACGAGATTGGCAAATTGTTCAAGAGGATTCTTGCTTTTCGTCTCAACAGGCATCTGTCGCGTGTCGGTCCAGATCTCGCCGAAAGCCAGTTCGGCTTCCGACACGAGCGTTCGACTATAGACGCGATTTTGCGCGTCCGCTCGTTGTCGGAGCAGGCGGTGTCCCGGGGTGGCGTGGCAGTGGAAATTAGTTTGGACATTGTCAATGCCTTTAACTCCCTGCCCTGGGAAGCAATCAGAGGAGGGCTCGCCTACCATCAAGTGCCCCCCTATCTGCAAGGCGTGATCGCGGACTGCTTGCGTGACAGGTACATTTTGTACATGGACAAAGACGGAAAAAAGAGGGAGAAGGGAGATCCAGTGCGGTATTCCACAGGGTTCGGTGCTGGGCCCATTACTGTGGAACATAGCGTATGACGCGGTTCTGCGTGTCGATCTTCCCGTTAGCGTAAATGTTGTTTGCTATGCAGACGACACACTGATAGCCGCTAGCGAGAACACGTTTGAGAGGACCAAGGAGCTCGCCGAGCTTGGGGTGGAAATCGTCGTCGCCAGCATTCACGAGTTGGGATTAGAAATACCGAGGCGCTATGGTTCCACAAATTACCCAGGGGCAGGGAACCACCCGACTGGTGTGTCCGAGGGTAGGTGGGTCAGAGTGGGGAGGCACATGAAATATCTGGGCCTCCAAGGCGGCAACTGTCCTAGCTCGCTTTCTGCCCTTAGATATACCGGCGGAAATGGATGCGCGGTATACGCATTCTCCGTCAGGGCGGTGATAGCGAGCCAGTAGAGGCGTTCGAGGCCATTAAGCGGCAGGAACGTCAGAATGCCTTCGAGAAGTGGCGTATTCGGCTCAGTGAAGAGCGACACGCGCAATGGAGTGGAAGACTCACCTACAGACTTACACAGGTACTTACCGGACATGGCTGTTTCGGTGATTATCTGTGTTAGATCGGACGTGAGGCGACGGCTAACTGCTTTCATTGTGGTGGGACGATCCAAGACTCTGCATCGCATACCCTCGGGGTTTGCCCAGCATGGGAAGCGGAGCGGAGTATCCTGGTGAGCCGCATTGGACGAAACCTCTCCCTGCCAGCAGTCGTGTCGGCGATGCTGAGCGGGGATACGGCATGGAGGGCCGTAGCCGCCTTCTGTGAGACCGTGATGGTTCAGAAGGAGGCTGCTGAGCGGGATCGAGAAAGGACAGATCCCGCTCGGAGGCGGGGCCATAGAGGTGCAGTTGTGCTTCGTCACGGCCCTCCTAAAAATGGTATTCCCCTACCAGAAACGGGGCCTCACCAGTCGCGGGCGACCACCGTGGGGTTTTAGTTGGTGGGAGTCCGATATTCCCCCGGGAGTTTACCTTGTCGTGGTAGTGGGGCTCAGTAACGAAAGCAGTTGCCCAGTGAAGCCAAGAAACTCCCTGGACGGGCCAATTCCCTGTCCTTGGGAGAGTTACCGCCTGCTCTCCAACACCGTTATCCATAGTACTAGTATCCATAGTAATGGTGACTATTGTGGACCGGGATGGGCTTGCCTTAATCGGCCAGCTCGAGAAGGAAAACTCATTCAACCCGGGAGAGAACCCGTCATCAACCTGTGGGGCGCTCTACAGTATTGCTGCTGGGTCATCGGGATGGGCGTTAACCCGATGGCTCCACTTATCGCCCATACTCGTGGGACAAAAAAATGGAGGAAAATAGGAACAGGGGGCGGGGAATAAAAATAAAAAAATAGCAGGTACGCAAAGAAGAAGAGCTGGAGAGTTTAGAAGTAGCAAGGGGAGATGTCGTGCCGCAGCACATATTCAACCCTGGGGAAGTGAGGAGTGATACTGTGCCGCAGCGCAGTCTTAGAGATCGCGGAACCAACGAACCTGACTGTTCGTTGTCACCCGTGACATTGGTGGCGTCAGCGGCGTCTGATGCATTACGCCGAAAGAGGAAGGTCATTAGTTCTGGCACAAGTGGAGCCAGGTCCAAGGCATCGGCAAAACGCCAAAAGACGAAAAACGACGACGAGGAGGACTTTAGGGAACCGTTTTTCGCATCCAGCGGCTCGAATAAAAGAAATAATCTGCCACGGCCTAAAGAACTGGCAAGTGAAATGCGGCTCCAACCTGCAAGTGCCATTGAAGCTACCATTTTGGAGCAGCTAGAAGCCATAAAGAAAGTTGCCACCAAGTCGAGAAACCTTAAGGGAGGATTCGTTCATGACCTCAATCTTGCTGTATTGATTGTACAGGTGGCAACATCGGAAATACTTCAGCGCAGCTCTGCAGAATATCTGGAGCAGGAGAACGCTGCACTTCGTAAAAAGCTCGCTGATCTGGAAAAGAAGGTCGATGTGCTGACAGAGGAACTTGTGGAGCTCCGTTGCCAGAGATCCGGACTCCGCCAAGAGATCTTGAGCAAAGGAATAAGCCAGTTGAGCAACTAGATTCTACCGAAGATTTAATAAGTCAAATCGGGGAGATAATAGCGAATAAGCTGGTGGAACTATTTCCTAAGAAGGTTCAGGCTCACAATGTGGTCCCGAGCTTGACAGCTACATAGCAACCGAAGACTGAAGCGCAGATGGAGGGAAATAAGACGAAACCGAGAAGAAATAGAAAGGCCGAAGAAAGGCAAAAGAAGGAGACTAATAAGGCAAAAGAAGATGAGATTGAATCTGCGCAGAAAACAACACCTGCACAAGCAGAGTTGCCTCCAGCGCAACCAAACGTTCAGATTAGTCCGAAGTCGATAAATAATAGGAAGGATCCACCTAAGAAAAAAGTTACAATGAAAGACAAGGAAAAGATTCAGAAACCAGACAAAGCTGTCGGACAGCCTAAGAAAACTAAGCCTCCCAAGGTACCGAAATCTGCGGATTGGTTGTGGTCCCACAAGGAGCGCAAGCGACCTACGCCGAGGTGATGAAGGCTGCCAAGGAGAGAATAAGGCTTGAGGAACTAGGAATAACTGAAATAAAGCAGAAGAGGGCAATCAATGGCGGAATCCTTATTGAGGTGTCAGGAAAGGATAGTGTTGCCAAAGCGGATAGCCTAGCCAAGCGGGTGAGGGAAACTATGGCTAATATGAAGGTGAACATTGCTAGCCCGAAGAAAATGGGCGAAGCTCGGGTTATGGACCTCGATGACTCTATTACCCGGGAGGATGTCATTCGTGTGATAGCAGATGAGTGCGAGTGCGGCTTAGAGGATATAAAAATAGGCCAATTTTGACGAACGCCATCAACCTTGGGCACGGCTTGGGTCCGCTGCCCGCTTACAGCTATCCGGAAACTGGCGACAGAGGGACGCCTTAAAGTCGGTTGGGTATCGGCGAAGGTGGAGATTCTGCCTGATCGCCCTTTGCAGTGTTTCCGTTGCCTGGAGCTCGGCCATGCACGCGACCAATGCACAAGCACTGTTGATAGAAGTGCATTGTGCTACGTCTGTGGAGAACCCGATCACATAGCTAGTAATTGCACGGCTCCGGTACCCAAATGTAGTGACTGCTCGGGTCGCGGTTTACCAGCCAATCACAGGATGGGAGGCAAGCGCTGTTCACTCTCTCACAAGGGGACAGGAATAAGAACTGGTGGAACCAAGGAAGCTTTTAGGCTTTCCAGGAAGGACGATGGCCGCGCAAGACCTGATGCTAATGTGCAGAGCCCTCGTCCGTCAAAGGAAATGGAAAAGGGAACTGTATGAACCCTCCTTCATTCAAAATACTGCAGACCAATCTCAATCACTGCCGCGTTGCACATGACCTTTTCCTGCAGACCCTCGCAGAACAGCAGATTGCCTTAGCGGTCGTGTCGGAGCCGTATAGTACCGCAGGGGTCAGAGCTAGGGCCGCTTCTGTGGAATCTCGCATATGATACAGTCCTGCGGACGGATTTGCCCAGCGGTGTCAGTGTGGTGTGCTACGCAGATGATACTTTGCTGCTGGCTGAAGAAAATACTCCAGAAAGGGCTGCTAGATTGGCTGAACTGGGTATTGCAATCATAGTTTCCAAAATAAGAGGGATTGGTCTGCAAGTAGCACCTCATAAGAACAAGGCGCTCTGGTTCTATGATGGACAGGAGCCGCAAAATACATTCGTGCGAGTTGGCGATACACAAGTACAAGTGGGAAGACACATGAAATATCTGGGCCTCATTCTGGATAGAAGATGGCACTTTGAAGAGCACTTCAGACGCCTAGTCCCCCGGATCCCCAAGGTAACGGGAGCAATGCAACGACTGCTACCCAATCTAGGGTCACCCCGGGAAGAGGTACGCCGCCTCTACGCAGGTGTCGTCCGGTCCATTGCTCTCTACGATGCTCCTGTGTTGTCTTATAGACTCTCAGGGTCACGTAGACGTGCTGCGACACTAAATGCGATGCAGCGCCTAATAGAAATTAGGATCGCACGAGGTTACCGGACAATATCGTACGAAGCGGCGACTGTCTTGGCGAGATTCCCTCCCCTGGGCATCCTGGCAGATATGGAAGCGACTGTTTATCAACAGATCCGCGACCTATGCCAGAGAGAGGGAAATACACCCGAGTTGTTTACGAGACTTCGAAGAAGGGCCCACCGAGACGCCGAAAATAAGTGGTACGAGCAGTTACTACTGCCACATAACGTGTCTCAGCGCGTAGTGGGGGCGGTCTTGCCTAGTTTTCGAGCTTGGCTGGACAGGAAAGGCCCGGTCACGTATAGACTGACGCAGGTACTCACCGAACATGGCGGCTTCGGTGAGTACCTGAACAGAATTGGACGGGAGCCAACGGCACAGCGCCATCACTGTGGGCATAACCGGGACGACGCGTAGCACACGCTCGAACACTGTCCAGCCTGAGCGGACGAGCGGCGTATCCTGGCATCCGTGATTGGAACAAACCTCTCCTTAAAAGCCGTTATCGCGGCGATGCTGGAAAGGAAACCCGCATGGGAAGCCATGGCCACTTTTTGCGAGACAGTGATGACGCAAAAGGAGGTCGCGGAGCAGGAACGTGAACGTGCGAACCCCGCTTAAGGGCGAGAACGGCGACGTATCCGTTGTGCGGTCGCTGCGTAGGAGGTTACCCTTTATTTCTTCCTGAAATATGAGTAGGCCCCGGGAGCCGCTGGTCAGGAGAAGTAGGGGCTTCAACTGGCCTAAAACATCTTACGGCGGACCCGGAAAGTCAGTGGTGAGTGGTGGTCCTGCACCGCTGAAGTGTGTGGGATGGCCCGGTCCAGTAAGGACCAGAGACGGGCAGAAATGCGAGGCGCTAGGAAAGTTCTGGTTGTGTTCCTTTAGAGATCCCAAGGCTTTTCGAAGAGCGCTGAGGAGGGCCACCGGAGGGGTTTTAGTTGGTAAGAATCCAACATAACCCGGCTTCTCCCCAAAGGAGTCGGGTATCTTTTGGAAGATTTCCCCTTCGACAACAAAAAAATAAGGTTAGGTTAGGTTAGGTTAGATACCCGTGTGTAGTTGCCAGTCCTCCCATCGGGCGCGTCCCCAGGTGGCGGATAGGGGATTGCCATATCACTGTTTTGTGTGGCACCGGGAAACCGGCGTGGACCAAAACTGGCTAGGTTAAGGGCGTATCCTCTGTCACTTCTGGGACCGAGAAACGGCCAAGGGCATCATGGCCCTGAGAGGCAGGCTTCGGCTACTCCCAGTATCCCTCTTCCTTGAGAGGAGACAGGGGATGTGACTGTATCAAAAAACCTGAAAGGTGAGTTTGTCCGCGGCATTAGGTTAGCCGTGCGACACATAAAAGCTGCAACGCACGAATTCACAAATAGATCTGCTGCTGATGACCTGGTAGCGAGACTGGAGAGAGAAAATGAAGAACTGCGTTCACAGCTCTCCAGTCTAAGCAGCAATATGGAGAAGCTTACAGAGGAAATAATAATACTCCGGAAGCAGGCTCCAGTAATAACTGGTTCAACTGAGACTACGATTCTGGTTCAACCGGCATCGGTATCAGCTGGCACTGAAGAAAAGGAGTTGATGGAACGAATTGGTGCCTTGATTCAGAATAAGCTGGCTGCCTTCGAGGCCAGATTGTTCCCCGACAAGGTAATTCGCCCACTTTTGAGACCAAAGCAGGCAGCAGACATGAGCACCACACGACCACCTCAGGCATCCCAGAAAACGAAGAGGAAAAAGAAAACATCAAGAAATAAGCCTCCCCATCCTCCGGTGGTGGATCTGCCTCCAGTGCATGCGCTGACGTTGACACCATTATCAGCCCGTCCAGGCCAGGAACGTTCATGGGCGGACGTAGCTAAAATGCCACGTAAGTCGAAGGCTAAACAGCGACCCGTAAACATGGCAGTTGGCGACTATAAGAGCAAGAAAGGAAGTGCGAAAAGGAGGAAGACTTTATGTACCCCAAAACCCGCGGCAGTTACAGTCACATTACCGGAAGGGTCGCCCATCACGTATGCCAAAGTAATGGAAGTAGCCAAAACAAAAATTCGACTGGCTGACTGCGGCATCGATACCCTTCGACAAAAACGGGCCGTAACTGGGGCCTTACTGTTGGAAATCGGCGGCCCTGATAGTAACTCAAAAGCCGTCAAGCTAGCGACAACAATGCAGGAGGTCCTTTAGGACCTTAATGTCCGCATTAGTCGTCCAGCGAAGACAGGAGACGTTCGGCTGAGTGATCTCGACGACGCCGTCAGCCCTTCGGAGCTGGCTGCTGCGGTTGCAAAAGCAGGAGAATGCTCAGTAGAAGAGGTAAAAGTAGGAGCGATCCGCCGAACATCCACAAGTATGGGGACATGTTGGTTGCGTTGTCCGGTCACAACAGTCAAATCAAATCAAATTAAATCATTTATTCATCGACATTAGAACATACATTCGTTTATCGATCGTCATTTTTAATCTACCGCCGTTTCGTTATGAGGTTCCTCTAACGGAGAAGAAACAGGCGAAAGAAACTCCGTAGGTATCCTCTTTTTTGGTCAATATTTTTAACAATACAATTTTTAGCATTATACAAATATAATGTGATATTTTCTAGAAATAACTTGGGAGCGATCACCTCATTCCCAGGGGTTACTGTCATTAATATATTCATTTATATTATAATAACCCTTCCTATAAAGCTTTTCTTTAATACATTTCTTAAACCTGTTAATAGACAGGCTTTGCATATTTACCGGGACTTTGTTGTAGAAGCGTATACACCGCCCTATGAACGAGTTACTCTATGGAGTCTAGTAACCGGTGTTACAAGCTTGTGTTTGTTCCTAGTATTTTCATTATGTACATCAGAAGTCTTGCTTAAAGTATTAATGTTTTTATGCACATACATTAAATTTTCATATATGTATTGAGAGGCCAGTGTTAAAATATTAATTTCTTTAAAGATTTGCTCGGGAATTTAGATAATATACAGCTCGTATGGCCCTCTTTTTTAAAACAAATACTGTTTCTACGTCAGCTGCATGACTCCATAGCAGAATACCATATGAAATTATGCTATGGAAGTAACTAAAATAAACAAGTCGAGCCGTTTCTACATCAATTAAAAGCCTTATTTTTCTTACAGCATATGCTGCAGAGCTTAACCTACTCGCAAGTTGGGATATATGGGGGCCCCATTGAAACCTCGGATAAAGTGTTATTCCGAGAAAAACAGCTGTATCCACGAAGCTCAACTCTCCCCCATTTATTAGTACATTGGTATCACCCAACTGTTTAACATTAGGTGTTGAAAATTTTATACATTTAGTTTTATTGCTATTTAAATGTAAATTATTAGCATTGAACCGATGGACTATTTTCAACATAGCATCATTAACCTCGTCAAGTGTAACAATATGTTGTTTGAATTTAAATATTATAGAGGTATTATCAGCAAATAATAATATATCGTGTTTATTCCCTAGTAAGGAAGGTAAATCATTAATATAAATGAGAAAAAGAAATGGACCGAGAATCGAGCCCTACGGTACGCACATTGCTACCGTCGATTCAGAGGAATACGCACCGTTGATTGCCACTCTCTGAATTCTATTAGACAAATAAGACTTAATTAGGTCAAGAGCCGTATCTCTGATACCGTAACGGTGTAATTTCCTGACAAGTGTCTTAGAACGCAATCAAAAGCCTTAGAGAGATCACAAAAGACACCCAAAGCATTCTATGATTTCTCCCAAGCCTCACATATATGCTTAATTAGCTCAACACCAGCATCGGTTATTGAGCGACCTCTTGCAAAACTAAACTGATTGCAATGTAATAGTTTGTTTAAATTAAAATATCTCAACAGTTGAGCAAGAATAATTTTTTCAAAAATTTCGTGTAGTAAAAAAGTGTTGGTAGTACCGAAATAGGTCTAAAGTTAGTGGGGTCCGAAGTACTACCAGATTTAAATAAAGGTATTACTTTACTTTGCTTCATGTGATCAGGAAATACTCTGAGACTATACTACTATTAAATATTATGGACAAATGACGAGCAATCATATCTATTATAGAAGCAACGGACAATTATTTCAACGGACATTGCCCATAGATCCGCCGTTTTCTTACATTCAATAGTGTTAAACATTCTCACAATATCTTTAGAACTAACAGCCTCAAACTTAAAGATTGTGGTGCAAGCTTTTACATTTTCCTTCAGTAACGTCTCGGCAACAACAGAAGAAGAATTCAACGACTGTGTAGTCAAAATTGGAATTTCACTAAAAAGTCTCAAAAACTTTAGCTACCTCATGCTTAGTATTTATAACTTTATTGTCAATATTAAGTTGGTAGTCAGAACTTCGTGACATATTCTTCCCCGTTTCACTATTAATAATATTCCAAGTCATTTTTACTTTATTAGAAGCATTTTTAATTTTATTTCTTAAGTGTAATGACATGTACAATTTTAGAGAAGTCTATTTTATGTACACCATGACTAGAAATACACTTACTCATATGGTACAAACCAGGCGAATTTCAGACCAAGTATATTCCATATTTTTATATTATTGTTTTCATATCCCAGCTTCAAAGTACATTTCCACACTCTCGTTGCGGCGTTTTATTATGTACTTTCGGACGCCGTTACAATATTGCGGCGAACACAACATTAACAACGTGGCAACGTGCTTAAATTTGTAGAGATATGAATGTCACTGCATAGACAATAAGCTTAAGTTTACTTAATAAACTTAAGTACTAATGAACCATAAATACTGAGTAGACTTTATTTACTTCATTATTAAGCACTCTGTGGTAGACGAGATCATTTATATTTGTAATAAAATAAATGTTTGTGTTAAAATATAAACAATTTATATAAGTGTGTATACAAGCACATACACTTTATAAAATTTAACACTCGGTCAATTTATAAAAACCACTTTTTCTATGTAGTCTCAGGTCTGGGTGTTTATGGTACCATAGTTGCATCCTAGTTCAAAACGCAAGTGCTTTAGCTACTTACGTTAGGTTCAGAGCAAAGCATGTGATTTTGTTCCTATCTATGTATACACATAAGTTTCCAAAAACACTCATGGGTAAGATTAAGGAGGAATCTCCCCATCACACAACCTCTCAGTTTTTGTGGCTGAATGTTTGTTTTTTTTCATTCAAACTTTTAATTCGTTACATAGCTCTGAGCTATAAAATAGACTTTCAATTACATAAAACAGCCGTGTCAATAGTGCAGAAATATTGCGTTACGCACACTGTTGGAAGCAATTGGTAATATTTTTGAATATTGATACAATCGCACAATCAAAAGGATTCTAAACCTTTGTTTTCTATTGCAATCAATGGAGTATTGTAAAGCCAATAAAATGGACTCGCAATCAATTGTACCACAAAGCTTATGTGTTCGGTCAAACGTTTCAATCTACAAGTATAGAATTAATAATTAATACTTGCGATTGTTGTCACTTGGTGAAATTGCATTGCATTAAAATTCATTGTTCAACACTTGTACACAATTCACTTTATTTCGATTATTTATTTGTTAACCGACCGGTTTCGCCTTACGGCATCATCAGGGTATTGACAGACTTACTTATTACTAATATTCAATTTTTTATGTTTACACTACCCACAATAAATAAAGTCACGATAGCCGAGTGGTTGGGTGGTCGGAATTTCGAGTCAATAGACCCGAGTTCGATCCCCAGTTGGTAGGCTCGTACCAATGGGTTTTTACTTATGTACGAATATCGTTGGCTTGGACATAAAGACGGCGACGGGCTCACCACCTGTCACGTTGTCCCGAAAATATCTTCGGTGGAAGGTGGGTCGAAGGGACTTGATTGTCTAGACTCGACCTCTGTCTACCCCTGTATTGGGAATTGCGTGAAGATATTTTATTTTATTTTAATTACAATAAATGAAAAACATCGTTTAAATCAAAAATTATAAGTTAGTAGACGGTAGGTAGAAATTTAGGGATAACATACCAAAAGCATTGCCCCTGATTTGGGGAACAATAATAAATTTAAATGTGAGTAAATAATTAAGTAATTAAGTATTATAAATTAGAGTAAATTACGAAATTAAAATGTGAATAAATAATTAAGTCATGTTTTATAAATATAAATTAAATAAATTACACATGTCAGCTTTTAATATTAAATTAACAATTATATGTATTAGTCATTGTAGTTAAGTCATTATATTGTTATATGTCAAAATTAATACATTGAGTTTAATTATATAAAAAAAATTTCTTCACGCAATTCCCAATACAGGGGTAGACAGAGGTCAAGTCTAAACAATTAAGTCCCTTTGACCCACCTTCCACCGAAGATATTTTCGGGACAACGTGACAGGTGGTGAGCCCGTCGCCGCCTTTATGTCCAAGCCAACGATGAAATTCGTACATAAGTTTTTGAAAAACTCATTGGTACTGCCACCTGGGGATCGAACTCGGGTCTCTCGACTCGAAATTCCGACCACCCAACAACTAGATTGAGTTTAATTGTTTATAAATGTCATATTGATGTGAATTAGGTAACGAAATATGTCAACAATGGTATATTTCGTTATGGTATATAATTGTTAATGTAATATTAAAAGCTGATATGTCTAATTTATTTAATTTATATTTATAATACATTATAACTTAATTATTTATTCACATTTTAATTTCGTAATTTACTCTAATTTATAATACTTAATTACTTAATTATTTACTCACATTTTAATTTATTATTTTTCCCGAAATCAGTGGCAATGCTTTTGGTATGTTATCCCTAAATTTCTACCTACCGTCTACTAACTTATAATTTTTGATTTAAACGATGTTTCTCATTTATTGTGGGTAGTATAAACATAAAAAATTGAATATTAATAATAAGCTCTGTCAATACCCTAATGATACCGTAAGGCGAAACCGGTCGGTTAACTAATAAATAATCGAAATAAAGTGAATTGTGTACAACTGTTGAACAATGAATTTTAATGTATAGAATTAAACCTTAAATTGTTATAAATTCCGATGTCCGTTAAAATTCCGTTGAAGACTGGTGCAGACATAAATAATTAAATATCTTCGCGCCTTTCCCAATAAAGGGGTAGACATGGGTCTACAATTAAGTCCTTTCGACCTACGAGTATATACTAGCGAGGACATTTTTGGACAACGAGTCATGTGTTGAGCTCATCGACATAAATAGAACATAAGTGTTTAAAAAACCGATTGGTACATAGTGGTAGTACGCCTTGGGGATCGAACTCGGGTCTCTTGACTCAACTTTCGATCACCTAACCACTCGGCTATCATGACTATGCCGACATCTCTCATCATTTAAATTTTCACTGCAGATATAAGCCTCTCTTTATAAAATAGGCAGGCTTTGCTTTGTATGAGAACTCTGCAGGACAAAGGCATCTCTCACAAGTAGGAGTCGCCATTATCGCCACGTTTTGTAAGTGAATCAGCGATTGCAATGCTATACAGGTCGCGCCTTAGACGCTGATTCCCGTCACTGGTTTGCTGAATTTTATAGAATTTTTTTTGGGTTTAGTATTTTTTGAGGTATTTCTTCCGCCATCTGTAGATAGCCAATTGCATTTTCTAGGCTTTTCTCTTATCACCTTTTAAGACATGAACTGGAAAATAGTGTGAGTCATTCTTAATCCATAGCTACACAGCGCAGCTACAGTAAATAGTGGTAAAAGTAGATATAATACCGGAGATATGTTGGAAAATATGTATCGCTTAAGAACACTCGTGTTTGGTATAATCCAGTGAGTCATAATATGAAACTTAGATACTGAAAACTACCTCTGACACAGGTAAGTTTCAGTCTTCTTAATGTCTCAATAATACAGACACCGTGTTTCTAGAGTACTAACAGCTATATTGAAATAAATCCTATACAAATCCTAAATTGTCTAGACTATCCGCTTTCTATCCGCTACCTACTTCTGTATGGGAAATTAACAGTATTTAACGCTAGAATTATTAAATTAAAACTAACAGAGAACAGATCTACCTTAAGTTAAGTTATAATACTCCGTTACCGTTAGTGGTCTCAATACACAAAGGGGAAGTTAATTTGTTTTGCGCTTTAGTGTTAATTACGTCATTGTGAAATGCACGGACGACAACAGTTGATTGTCGCGATGTGTCAACAATAAGCTATTGTCCGGAGCCTGCGCGCAAACGTCAAGGAACAATGCTGAAGGCATTGTTAGAGGAGGGGTCGCGTGATGCAAGTTTTTTGTTGGTTTAGTTAAGTTAAATCTTTGTTATGTCACAATAGCTGAGTGATTGGGTCATCGAATTTCGAGTCAAGAGATCCAAGTTCGAACCCCAGGAGGAAGCCTCAAGAGGCACCTATGTGTTTTTCAAAAACCTATGTACGATTTATTATCGTAAGGTTGGACATAAAGACATGAAGATGGCGACTGGCTCACCAACTGTAACGCCATCCCAAAAAAATCTTTGGTGAAATAAACGAGTATTAGGGGGAAATGCGCGAAAAGAAAATAAAAAAATCTCTTTAATTTAATGACATAAAAAGTTCACCATAATTTATATGCTTAAAAAAATCTAAAAATTAGTTGGCGTTGTCTAATTAATAATTCTTTATTGAAAAGTATAAAACTGTCACTTGCAAAAGGGACAATAGATGGCGCCGATGCCTAAAACAAGAATACAGATTTAAAATTTCAACTGATTCGTGTAAGACACGGAGGCTCTGAAGTAAGAGCGTTGCCACGGTTCGACAGGACAGGGGTTAGAATCCCCGGATTGACCGGTGATCTGTAGTAGCGCCTGCAGAAGGTGCAAGATGTCTGGTACCGCTATCTCCAATAGTTATAGTGTGGCTATTCTAGCAAATCCACAGGCGTAGCGCGCCCATGTCCAGTAGTGGGCTATAACAGGTATTATGTATCTGTGTATGATGAAGTATAAGTTTTTTTATCAAACAGTTTTTTTATCATTTAAAAGTCACGATAGCCGAGTGGTTGGGTGGTTGGAATTTCGAGTCAATAGACCCGAGTTCGATCCCCAGTTGGTAGGCTCGTACCAATGGGTTTTTACTTATGTACGAATATCGTTGGCTTGGACATAAAGACGGCGACGGGCTCACCACCTGTCACGTTGTCCCGAAAATATCTTCGGTGGAAGGTGGTTCGAAGGGACTTAAATGTCTAGACTAGACCTCTGTCTACCCCTATATTGGGAATTGCGTGAAGATATTTTTATTTTTATTTTTATGGACCTTTCCACGTACAGCCCGCAGCTGGTTAGTTAGATTGCTCGAGCATGCGTCGCAGAATTAAGTTAAATAATTAGTTCCGTGTGACCGATGCGGTTCATTCCAACTTACAGATTAAAATTTACTGAAATTGCAAAATCAAAAGTACATCGATTACACAAATCAACAGTTAAAAGATTTTAGAATTTAATAGAAATAAAGTTGTTAGAATTTTAATATCTTTTAATAATTCCAATTATGCAATGATTTAATTAAAACTGAAATCCACTTGTATTCATTTTATTAATCGTACTTACTTTAACTAAAAAATGCGAATGAAAGGTTTATTTTTGTGTTTCTATAAGCTGCTATGCTCATTAGGTTAAATGTTTTGTACGCATATTTCTGCATTTGCCGTTAGTAAAAAAACACTTCTATAATTACTTTTAATAAATGAAAAAAAAAATTATGTGCATTTGTGTCGTTGGCTGAGACATAAATATGGCGATAGGCTGACCACCGGTTACGTTGTCCCAAAAAAGACTTCGATTGAAGGTGAGTAAAAAGATATTAATTGCCTTGACTTCTACCCCACTATGTGGATTGCTGATCTATTTATGGTCATTTAAAAATCTACAACTTTTAACGATGCATTGCTTGTTTTAAAAGAAGAAAGCTAGGAAAAAAGATGGAGCATCTGCTTTCACAAAGATCAATTAAAACTCGATAACATATTTTAGATTGCCCCAACCACTATATCAGATTTGATAAATCACGTATTAACGAAAAAAAACTAGCACCCTCTTTCAATGGCGAAGGCAACCGAATGTTTCCGAATGTTCCGAAATTTCGAATTTAATAAATAAAATTAAGTATACAATCAAGAATATCACCGAAAAAGACTTTGTGATAAAGTTAGCTCATTCAGCGTAAATGAGACCAAAGATGAATAACTAAAAGGTGTCTGTAGCCAAGGCTAACTATGACAATGGTACGTTGAAGACTAAAGTCTTCACAAACGCTTGGGCTAAAGTCTACTTCAAAAACATGGGTGCTGCTAAGCGCTTGAAACGCCGAGAAGTAAAAATTTAATAAAACACGATAAAATTCATAT